>JAURVB010013776.1:0-20162 GCA_033002965.1 Piper betle | reverse complement strand
ACCTTGAACTCGTAGTGCCCATGGTGTGTCCGGAAAGCTGTTTTGTGGACATCATCTCCATACATCCTTATTTGATGATAACCCGACCTCAAATCCAGCTTAGAAAAATAGGTAGTGCCGTGTAATTCATCCAAGAGTTCATCAATATTTGGAATGGGAAATTTGTCCTTTATCGTTGCCTTGTTGAGGGCCCTATAGTCGACACACATCCTCCAACTTCCATCTTTTTCTTGACTAGCAATACCGGAGCTGAATAGGGACTTGATGTAGCCTGAATTATACCATCCTCCAGTAATTGCTTTACTTGTCTCTCAATTTCATTTTTCTGGAAGTAAGGATACCGATATGGTTTCACAGCTACCGGCAGCGTTCCCTCCTTAAGGTTCACATGATGGTCATGAGGGCGTGTAGGCGGCAGCCCTTTGGGTACAGAAAACACCTTGTCAAACCTTTGCAGCAGCTGGTTCAATCCATCTTGTTGTTGAACTGTTAAGGTGGTTTCCGGTTGACCCAAATCCCTGCTGTTCACCACTTGCAAGTTCATCAATAATCCTTGTTTCCTTTTTTTGAAGGATTGTGAAATCCGCTTCTTGTCACATAGCTGACTCGGAGGAGTGACCTGCCCTCTTAGTTCCACTGTTTTCTCTTTATCTTTGAAGGACATCGTGAGGGATTCAAAGTCCCATAGTATTGGCCCCAACGTCTTCAACCACTGAATTCCCAAAACGATGTCAATCTCTTCGAGCTGAAGTATAAAAAATTCTGAAGTAGTAGCATATCCTGGAAATTCAATCTTGATAGCTGAACACCTTCCCCCACAACACATTCGGTCGCCATTGGCGATCTGAACTTTGGGTCCATTGCTGGTTTCCTTCGGCAACTTCAATTTCTGAACCAGCTTTGCATTCACAAAATTATGGGAGCTACCCGAATCAATCAGAATCGTCACTTGGTGTCCACCCACTCTTCCGAGAACCCTCATGGTGTTTGAAGTAATGATTCCTGTCAACGCATTCAAGGATATGGCTGGAGTAAGGGAGTCGTCTTCCTGGTCACTATCGTCCTCCTCCGACAGTTCCTCCCCCTCACCACTTCAATGACGAATAACTTTTTACACTTGTGTCCAGGTATGAATTTCTCGTCACACCTGAAACACAGTCCAGCCTCCTTTCTCTCTTGCAATTGCTTGACGCTGAATTTCCGTCCATGAGTAATCTCCTTGGGTTGCTGTTCTGCTGCTACACCGACATCACCCTTGACCGACCCAAAGCTGCTCCCCTTGTTAGACGGTCCAGCTATGTGTTGATATCCCCTGTTCATTGCTCTCCCAAATGTTGCTGATTTCTGATTCACATGATTTTCCAAATGTCTAGCCAGCCCTTGAGCGTCCAATAAGGTGTCCGGCTTCCGAGCTTTCACCTCCATTCTCAATTGGGGCTTGAGGCCACAAGTATAGCTGCTGATCCTTTGTCTTTCGGTCATGCTTCCAGCTCTAGTCGCCAACCGGTTAAACTGAACGGTATACTCTTGAACTGATGCGTCCTGTTTTAACCGAGTAAGATCCCCATAAAAATCTTCATACTCCGAGGGACCGAACTGAAGATTCATGGCTTCCTTCAACTCTGGCCAGCTAGGAATCCCATGGTGTTCTTGCAGCATATCGAACCAAATCTGTGCATCGTCCTCCAAATGGAAGCTCGCCAATTCTACTTGCAATCTTTCTTGGACGTGATGCAGCTTGAAGAATTTTTCCGCCCGGCTAAACCATGAAATTGGGTCCTTGGTTCCATCAAACTTTGGGAAGCTGATCTTGGAACCCTTCAGAAAATCTTCATTTGGATCATCGTGGGCAGCAACCTCCCGGAAATTTTGGGCAGCGAACTCCTGAGAATTTTGACGAACGGGTGCTCTTCCCCTTCTGCCCATACCGAATTGCCCACTTTCCCTTTGCAGCAACGGTTCTTCCTGCTGTGCTTGACGATGTCTACCCTGCAACACATCATCACAAGGTCGCCCCATCCCTGCTGAAACCTGATGCACTTCTTGTTGACGACCGTGTATGCCCTGCAACAACCCATCATGGTGTCGCCCCATCCCTGCCGACGTCAACAGCTCATCTTGGGGACGACCAACACGGGTTCCCTGCAATGGATCGTCCATCTCCATTCCCATTGCAGGAACCCTCCCCTGAATTGTCCCAATACCCTCTCTATTTCCCAAACCATCACCTCTTGATTGCAGCAATAAATCAAACTTTGATGACATATTGGTAATCGCAGCAATCAATTGATCTTGAACCCTTCTAATCTGGGATAATTCATCAAGATGGGGTGAAGAAGACGTACCTCCCTCGACCTGCTCTGATACCAATCTGGGATGAGTTTCTTCCCCAAGCTCCACGACCAGTTCCTTGCCTTTGCTTTGCCTGGAACTCTGCTTCGCTGGGGCCATCTTGGTGACGAATTTCCTGGTTGAAGAGGGGCGACGATCAACTGCAGCAAAGGGGCGAAGGAGGGGCTGCAATGGCTGCAACCTGGGAAGGAATCAGATGACGATCTGATTCCTTGGGTTCCAAGAAAATCCTGGAGGGCGGAGCAATCTCAAAAGGGGTGTTTTAATTTCAGCAAAAATTTCATACCAGAATTCAGTTACAGCCCCTTTATATAGACCCCTACCTAGTGAAATTACACAAACACCCCTACACAATTACCCCTACTAACAATATACATACCACGCTTAAGGAAGGAATGGGAGGAGGTGGTGGTGGCCATGACCCATTTGACATCTTCCAATCCTTCTTTGGTGGCAATCCATTTGGAGGTATGGTCTTGACGGATTATTAGCATATGTGGTTACTTGGATAGCTTGATGGTGGACTGGTTTAGATTTGTTATCCGTGTATGGTTAAGCAGTTATGTTGAATTAATGGGCAGGTGGTGGCAGCAGTTGCGCGCGGTGGTCGAAGACAGAGGAGGGGAGAAGATGTTATCCATCCCCTCAAGATTTCTCTGGAAGAGTTGTATAATGGCACTTCGAAGAAGCTACTCCCTCTTTCTCGAAATGTTATCTGTTCCAAGTGTAAAGGGTGAGATGTCCTGTTTCTGTTATATTAAAATGATAGAAATAGTAAAGCATTGAATCTTCTCCGGAACGTCTTGTTAACATCCTTGCATGTTGTTGTAGGAAGGGTTCAAAATCTGGTGCTTCAATGACTTGTTCTGGCTGCCAAGGATCTGGGATGAAGGTTTCAATCCGTCAGCTGGGCCCATCTATGATCCAGCAGATGCAGCACCCATGTAATGAGTGCAAAGGAACTGGTGAGACAATCAATGACAAGGATCGTTGCCCTCAGTGCAAGGGAGAGAAGGTTGTCCAAGAGAAGAAGGTGTTGGAAGTTCATGTTGAGAAGGGTATGCAAAATGGGCAGAAGATCACATTTCCTGGCGAGGCTGATGAAGCGTGTACTTGTCAAAACCAACCAGATGAAATTATATCTCAATGTTGAAATTACACTTCATATGGATTGTGTGGTGTGTATTGATAATCCGAGTTTTCTCTGTGATTCTACAGCCGGACACAGTTACTGGTGATATAGTGTTTGTACTTCAGCAGAAAGAGCATCCCAAGTTTAAGAGGAAGGGAGATGACGTGTTTGTGGAACACTCCTTTCGGTCACCGAAGCTGGTTGTGGATCCCAGTTTGTGCTGACCCACTTGGACAACAGACAGCTCTTGATCAAGTCCAACCCTGGGGGAGGTTGTCAAGCCTGGTGAGGCAACTTGAACATTAGGATGGCGATGAAAACTGTATATGAAGGGTTGAAATCTGATTAATTTGGACTTTAATTCTGAACAACTTGTTATACCTTTGGCTTGAACAGATTCATTCAAGGCAATAAATGATGAAGGCATGACAATGTATCAGAGGCCATTCATGAGGGGTAAGCTTTACATCCACTTCTCCGTCGACTTCCCAGACTTCTTGACCCCTGATCAGTCCAAGGCTTTGGCATCGGTCTTGCCACCAAAGGCAGCATCTCAGTTAACAGACATGGAGCTGGAAGAGTGCGAGGAAACGACGCTGCATGATGTGAACATTGAGGAGGAGATGAGGAGGAAACAGGCACAGCTGGCACAGGAGGCCTACGACGAGGAAGATGACATGCATGGTGGTGCCTCAACGAGTGCAATGTGCACAGCAATAAGCTGTCTCGACGATGAAGGTTTTATGGCGAAGATAGGTCTGAGAAGATAAATTTGCCTCTGTTAAAAGCAAGTGTAGTGTGTCTAGGCTCTAGAAGAGCTAGTTATGGTGTCATACACTCTTGTTGTTATCTGTTATACGAATGTGCACTTTTTGTTGGATAAAACGGAGCTGATAATGCGCTACTCATTCCTACACAAACTTGAGAGAAGCTGTCATTCTAATATCTTACATTAGAGAATCATCATTTTATTTTCTTGGGGTCTAGTTTGAGAGGTGTGGAAGACTTCCAAGTGTTTATGGGCAGCGTCGATGAGATAAGTGTAATCTGGAGGATTCATCTTGGCAATAGAAAATTGAGTATTCATTGGTAGAATTTCAAGTGAATATCGTTAGCATGCGCTTTGCTGCTATACTTGGTGAGTTGATATTATATTTGGTGAGCGTGGAGTTTGGATCATAATCTGTAGTGTTGCTATGTCTTGATATATTTTCATGTCTCCAATGTACTTGTATTTCTGATTGCTGATTCAATAGCTGAGTTTACAAAATTTGTAAGTCCTTCCAATTAATTAGGTTGCAAAATACAACAATCTAGGCAGTTAGATACAATAAGAGTATAAGACTTTAAAAGCTAATCAGGCTGTAGATCATTGTAATGTAATACCTGCAAGACACAATAAGAGCTTAATGCTAACTAGGTTGCAAGATTTAAAAAGATGGGGGTAATAAGAAAATTATTTGAATGCCATTTTGTGAGTTGATAATAATTATCATTCTAATCTGATCGACTTTTACCGTCTAACTCTACCGATTGACTTTCGAGCTATTTTTCATCCTATGTACATGTTACCATTCTAATGTGTCCGCTTTGTGGTTCCCCTAACTTAAACTATATATGCCTTCTCAGAGTAAAGTTCTCCGAAGTTATATTTTGACAAGTAATACTCAACTTTACCCAAAAACTAATTCTAATTAGTCAAGCAGAGTATGTATTTGGTTTAACTGAGTCGAGCCTATAGTTGTAAAAATCGGAATCAGACGTTGAATCGGATTGGCAGGGAATCATTGAATTGGACCAACACTTACTTCCACATAAAACTGAAATTAAAATTCTATAGTTATATGTATAACCATTGAGTACCTCTCAGCATAATTCTACTAAGACTGTTATCCTAAAACATACAAATAATAAATAAATAAACTCCTAAATGGTGAGAATTCTTTGTCCCATTGCTCCTAAGAATCTCTTACCTCCATAAAGACAAATATGTCTGTTCAATAATATGCAATACTAAGTCCTAGGAAAAAAGTGACAAGTAAGAAAAATAGTAATCAAACTACAATTCTACTTAGAATATAATCAAGATTTAAGACTTACATCTGTACATAATTGTAAAACCTCCGCTTCGGATTAAGGTTTTACCTGCTTGTAATTTTGCCCGACTCGGGCTAGTCTTGAGTCAGTTTGAGTGAGTTCGAGCCAGGGTAGTTTTTAGAGTATGAGTATGGGCCCAGATGGCTGTATGTGCATTTTATGGAAGTTGAGTATCCCAACATGCTGATGAAAGCTTTAGTCATGCTACAACAGAGTATAAGTTGTCAGCGTATACATGAGGTATATAGATTTTTTTGTATATGTTAGCCAGGGTTTTAGACATAGATTTAGGCTATTGCAGCGTTTAGTATCCGTTCAGGATTTTTAGGGTATCTCACTTACATCCATCTTAGGGATTTTGGGCTATTGGATTGCCCCTGTGGGCTTAGCTTGATTGAGTTGCAAATTTTCATCTAGTTGAGCGCAAGGTATTGAGACCCATTTAACCTTTTTGCCTCGATTCCTGTCTATATAGTCACTTTTAGGCCTTGAGTCAGTTTTGACTTTGAACGGTCTCGATTCGAGCTTTCCGTCTATATATATATATATTGTATATACACTAGGTGGGACCCACTAAGCTCACTAGTTGCCAAATGGTTCAAATTGTGCCATGTGGCAAAATCTGAACAGTTTAATAAAAATTAAAACCAAAGTCTTGGTTTTTCCCATTATTTTGCATTGTTGCACCCTAGCGCCGCCATCATGTTGGTTCGCCGCCAGCGAGTTTCTGGCCATCCGCTAGCCACCGTACAAGTTTGATCGTGACTGCCTCGTGGTCGGCTACGGACTAGGATTCACCACCGACCTCGGTGCTACAGCATTCACCATCGGTGAAACATTTTGTCCACCAATATTCCACCACCGCTGCCTTTCGACCATTTTCCAATGCAGACAAGCCACCTTCGGCGAATCAGACTTCCCAAACGGGTTCCCCTCACCAAGGTTGAACTTTTGAGACCACCCATGACCCACGTTGTGGCCGCAATCATTGCCAGTGACATCACTACACCAAGCATGATTTTGCCGCCTTCCAGCCATTTTTTGGCCAACCAACGGCTAGACATTGTCAATCGTCACCACCAGCACCTTCCCGTCCTCCCCTCTATCGATTGTGACCGCGGCGTTTCGGCGACAGGCACCACCGACACTTTTGCCATTGTCCGCACTCAACCAACCTAACCGTGTTTGCCCAACCTGTTCACATGTCTGCGTCTAAGCCTGCGTCTGCCCAGCTAACCCAGCCCACCATTTTAGTTAGCCCATACCGAGTTAACCTCGGCCCGACTCAGTCCGGTTCGGCCCCATTGACTCGGTTCAGCCCAGTTAACTCGAGATGCTATTTCAGCCTGTTTTTTGTCATTTTTTGACTGATTTGGTAATTTGAGAGCCCCTATATTAGTTTAGGTGCATATTCACACTATTTAGCATATTTTAACATTATGAGTTTATTTATTTGTTTATCTATTTATTTATTCATTAATATTTATTTCTTTTTATTGATATGTTTGTTGTGCATGATGAATGTTTATGTGGTTATTTTTTATTATTATTATAAATGATATATTTACTTATTAACATTTGTCTTATTCATGTTTACTAAATTATATATATATATATATATATATTTGTTCATTACGTGTATGCTATTATTTATTTGTATTTAATTATGTATTCTTGTATTAGATAGCTATGATATTATTATTATTATTCATGATTAATTAATATTAACTATTTTTTTATATATTTATTTGAATGTTATTATTTATATGTTTACTAATACGATTATATATGATATTTACTCGTGTTTAGCCGTGTATTTATATTATATAATTATATTATTATTTTATGATTAAAATATTATTTATTTTCACGTATTTATTATTTCTCTATATATCCATGAGTTGAGTTATTTATTTATTTATTATTTTTTTATTATTCATTTCTTTATTATGTCTCGATTTGTGTGATAAATATTTCGTTGTAGGTTTGTTTAGCACTGTTTTCTTTATTATGATGTATTGATAATATAAGAACACACTACGAGCATGCGTCATATAAAGATGTTAGTATTTTACTTAGCAGTGGGTTTTCATGTATGTTTTGAGTTTGAGCTCGCCGTTCATGAGACATCACGCTTGGAGCTTAGACCACAGGTCTGTTAGGACTCTTCTTACTTTTTATCGCAATGTTCTATTGTTAATTTGATTTTTAGATCGTTGGATGTGTTTAGTGGTTGTTTTATTGAACCCCACTTAACATGGGCCATTTAGACGTATTTTACTTTCATGATTAATAACCCTCGAGGATGAGATCCCTTGTGTTTGATTTCGAAAACAAGATCCACCGCAAATTGCCTTTGGGTCTTGTATATAATTCCCTTCCCATGCCTATGTATACATTTAACTAATTTTTAATGAGACAAAAGATGGTAACATCGACTTGCACGTATTATGAGTAGGTGCACGTGCCAGTCACACCGAACTTTGAATTAGTGAGAGGGTTGTTCTATTCCCAAGGGGTCCTGACAACTCCACAGTTTGAGTTTCCTCACACTCAGAGAAACGTTGAGGTTTACTGGTATTGTTTAATACAACGCACATCCAGACATGTGGTTCAAAGAGTACTAAATGTGACTGACTGCCTGAGAGTACTCGGTCTTCGTGCTTAAGGCTTGGAGAAATATGGAGGAAAGGAGAGAGCTTAAGGTATACTGGTAGTCCCATGGGATAAAAAATGAGAAAATGCTTAGAGATGCATGAGTAGATGAGTCAGCTCAGGATATTGAGTTTAATACCGAACATGAATATTGAGTTTAATACTGAACATGAATGGCATGAATAAAACATGAAAACACATGAAAATAAAAACTATGTGTTTATATCAGCTATGGGATAGCCTCGATTCCAGATAATTTTGGCACATAAGTATTTTGTGAGAGTTATTGCATCTTAACTCAATTTAAGAAATGTGGTGGCCACCACAAGCCTCACGTGATCACATGAATAAACCACTGGTAATCATTAACGTCGTTGAGACAATAGTCATAGAACAATGACTTTAGTCCTTGCTCAAGGGACTTTAGTCCAGTCTATGGTGTAGTATGCCTACTAAGCTCTCGTGAATTTAAATAGAACATGTAAAACCCATGACTCGAGTCAAAGTTTTACATTAGCAGACTAGTCGATTCAACCGTCGGTTCGAGTCAAGTCACTTTCATGAACCGCATGCTGAGTTGAGGCCAGCCGTGAGTTAAGTGATGTGAGTCAATTGTACTTCAGTATATGATGATAACGTTGGAAAGATGATGAGAAATGAGCTATTAGTGTATATGAAAGTATGCAGTATATTTTTTTATGTATTTGATCATAAAAATAGTTTTAGGTCGAATAACACATTAGGATGTGTTATACGGCAGTTGGGTGGGTTATTAGTTATAGAACATGTAATTGTCGTGTGTAATATATTTTATGGGATTTTCTATATTTTTTTTAAAAATTTTTAAAGATTTATTACGAATTGGTTATTATTTTTTACTCATGTAGGACTCGAGTCAAGTTTTATTTACATGTTTACCACCGAACACGCTAACACCGGCTTCTCCCCAAAACTACCCTGACACTTCTCTTCCTCACCCTCAAACCCTCGCCGCCCCTGTGTTCATTTCTGCCCACCGCCGGGCCATCGCCGTGTCACCCCGAGCACCTCTGGTTGTCGTCAGGCCTCTGTGAGGCCGGATCAATGCGCCCTAGCGCCGTGCTCCCATCACCTATCCCATCACTGATCCTGTCACCAGCGACCATTGCTGCGCCATCCAGTGGTCGCCTTGATGTCTTCGACCCTCCTGTGACCTTCCCCGAAGGGAGTAGAGCCCAACACCATCCATCCCAGCCGGATCTCATCACCCACCATCGACCACCCTCGTTTTGCCCTTTTTCCAACAGGCTAGCGCCTCCGCCAACCACATCGATGTCATAGACGTGTCGGGCTCGCTGAGCCGGTGTCAACTGTTCCTCATACCACCACCATCCCGCCGGTTGCCAGAAAACCACAGGGAAGCTGCCAAAAATCATCGGAACCCGCTGAAAAATCGTTGAAACCAGCCAAAAAACCGGATTCGTTGAAATTTGCCGGATCTTCCACTAAGTTCATCTAACTGAACCTGATCGAACTTCAGACACCGCCGAGCACTGAATTCGAGCTTCGGGACGTGTAATGAAACCCTAGCTATCGCTGATTGCCAACGACACGCGAGGTATAATTTATTTTAATTTAATTATTTAAAAGTAATGGTTATTAGCACAACATGGTAGGATGCTAGGATTGAGTGATTGCTGTGTTAGATATTTTTATGTTAATAAAAATATGAAGATGTGTGATTGTGTGATATTAAAACGAATGCTAAGGATTTAATTAGGTAGACTAAATAAGTACTATAATTTAATGCAATGTAGAGTAGGAAAACTTTTACTGATTATTATTGATATGTGTTGACTGATGCATGGTTGATGTGAGTATGCTATAGGATGTGTGAATGCATCATGAGCGGGCATTCGTATTTAGTTTTGATGTGTAGGAACGAAGTAGGAGCTGGCCGCCTAGGTGAGTGGACACGCTTGAAGCTTCTACTAGGACCATTAGGACTCACTTTTGGCTTTATCTCTAAACTCCATCGTGTTTTATTTTTTACAGGTAAGTGGATGTGTTGAGTGGTTGATTTATTATATCCCACTCCGCACGGACCATTTAGTCGCATGTTATTTCTGGATTAATAACCCTCAAGGATAAGATCCCTCGAGTTTGTTGTTGAAACTTGGATCTAGCTCACGATGCCTTTGGGCCTATTATATAAACCCCTACCCAGACCTGGATACATGTAGTTTTCACATTTTCAATGAGAGATGGAATGAGGAAAATTCGATAACCATGCTACGTGAGAGGCCACGTGCTAGTCGAAGCTGGAAATACAGACAACTGTCGCGAGCCAGCACGTGCCAACCAAAGCCAGAAATACCGACAACCGCACTAGGCGAGCGGGTATGTGCCAATCGATAGCAGGCTCTAGATTGGTGGGCAGGCTGTTCCATTCCCGAGAGATCCTGATAACTCCACGTTGGAGTTCTTCAAACCCGGAGAAGTGTGGAGGTTTACGGGTACTACTACGCAGCACATGTCTAGACTTGTGGTTTCAAAGGGTATTGAAGGCACATGCCTTTGAGTACTTAGCCCCTGTACTTAGGGTCAGGAGTAATAAGGAGGACGTAGAGGGCTGAGAAGAAAGAGAATGATTTTTTCGCGAAAAGGGATAGTTTAAATGGCCAAGGAAAGAGAATGTGATGGAAAGAGAATGATATGGAAAGGGGACGCTGCCGCCTGAGGTTGACGGCTCCCATTATATCTCATATGAGAGTTCTTGAGGAAGTATATGAGGTTTTCATTCAACACAAAAGTTAGCTTTCCTATGTCAGATTGTTATTAGTTATTTTCGGACCAGTAATACTCATTACTGACGGTTTTCTATATTTATGTAGGTGAGAATCAAAATGAATGAAAGCTGTCAGGACTGCAGAGGAGTAGCACGAAACCGTACACACATGTACTTGCCATGTATAATGTATAATTATGGTGTGTTGATGCTGTGTGAATGATGATAATCATGTTGTGATATATCTTGATAAACTGCCTATGAAATGAATAGATAAATGTTAATAAACAGGGAGCTTTGAAGCTCAGACTCGGCTTAGATAAAGACGAAAGTGATAATGAATGAATGCCATGATAGATTGTCATGTTTTATATTATTTTGATAAAATATTTATATATCCCTGTCATGGACAGGTTGGCCCTTATTGCACTTTTAGAGAAAACTCAGTCTGTTTTTCTATAGAAATGGATATTTTTCTTTGGATTTTTCATTTATTGCTATTGTTTTGTTTTTGCTTGCATATCATGGCATGCATGTAGGACAATGTTAGAACCCAACCACCTCATCCATGTTTTGCATGTGACATCACAATCTTAAGACGCCGAGGGTAGATCCGGGTCAGCTTAACCGAATCAAGTAGATTACCGAACGGTTCGGTAGCTGGCTACATTTCTGGGTCGGTTCACGGGTGAACCGATACGGGTTGTTATAGAACAATGAAAAAACTTGTTAGATATAGGCCTTGCACTTCAACATAAGAGTTGAAAATTATAAGTTAAACTTGGTACTTATATTTTGATAACATGATTATTTAATGACTTGACAGCATGATTTCTTTATAATATGATTACTTGTAACTATAGCATGATAATGTGTTAGAAAATTGGTTTAATCAATGATTAATCTGTCTAAACATCGGCATAAAAAGGATCATAAAACTCTCTAAATAAGACTAAATGGATTTGGATTGCGGAGAAGGTCCGAGCTCCTAATTGCACGGTTGCTCAACTCATAGTCTGGACAAACAAATATGACTATATCAATACCCAGATTAGTTTACCCATACCTACATGTGATAACTCTATAAAAGAGTTATTATTCTTTGTATTCCATGTTGATTTTTGTCATGTTTCAAGTGATTTTTATTTCAATTTTAGTAGTTTAAAAGTTTATTTAGATATTATTAATAATGCGAGAAATTATTGTGAGTTTGCTATAAAAAGTGCTAATTAATGTTGTTCTAACATGGTATAAGAGTTAGAAGACGATCCTTAGCCAACTAAAGGGAGTTGGTAGCAACTGACTTTAAGGATAAGCCAGATCTTCTTATAGATAAGCGTGATCTTCATGAAGATATGTTGTAAAGATCTTTGGAGATATGGATATCCTTGGACGTTAACGATAAACATGATCTTCATAAGATATTCTTAATGATCTTTAGAGTTGCGGATAAATATAGAGAAGTTCTATTTAAGGGGACATCCTTTTGTGTAGAAAAGGAAGAAAAAAAGGAGAACAATATTAAACGGCTAAGAGACGGCAAGAAAAGAGAAGGAAGACGAAGAAGAAGACACTTTCTCTAAAGAGTTTTTCTTTATTTTGATTTAGTTTCTTTGTAATTAAATGATGTCTTTCATATCACATATGAATTTCTTGAGTTTAATCAAATACTTTATGGAGTAATTCTTTTCTAGGATTTTCAATGACGCTTAGTGCATGGATTAATAAAAGTTATTAATTTTTATCTAATGTGATTGTGATGTTAGATTATCTATTTTATTCTATTCTTAATGCTATCATTAGTTTGGCCACCTATTGATTGATCTACCGATTTTATCTTGTCTAGAGATAAAAAGATTAATTTGTCATTGAATAAAATAGCTTTCATTCATTTGTTTTAGGTGATTCACATATGAGATAGAGATATACTCATATGTCTTGGGTAACTATTAAGGGCAGAACTTAAATTATCATTTTGCATGCACAATTATATAGAGATATAGGAGTTGGGTGCGAGTGATAAGTTTATGGTGAATCTAAGAGATGTCATAAATAATTAATTCTTGTGGTTAATAATCCAAATGTGCAATTCATAGGTAGAAGTTATAACTTTAATCATATAGAGAACTAGGTGAAATTGAAAATCCTAGGTTTGTCGTCTTGAAGTTAATATTTGATTTAAATATTACATTTTAGATTAGTTTAGTTTTAATTCACAATTTAATCACTCTTTGAATTTGCTTTCATTTAAGTATAATTAATTAAATTAGTTTTGGTAATTGATAATTTCTAATAATAATTTCTCGTGGGACGATACTTTTTTCATTTTTATTACTTGATTCGGCACATGCACTTGCGTCATAATTTCCACATCAACATGATATGACATAACATGATATGGACATGATGCTCATTGTATATGCAAACAATTCATACAACATGACATCATACAATCATCATATAGTGATTATATCTAATCACAAACAAAACATAATTGAAGCATAACATCAGTAAAAACATGAAGTTAAACCCTCAACTTTAGAAATACATATCTCCCCGGATACTTATCCAAAACTTCTAAAATTTAATAGGTATAAACTAGAGATCATGATAGTCATAACACAAAAGTGGCTTGAACAATCTGAGTTCTAAAGCAAAAGTTATAACCGTTTAGAATGGATGTGTTGAATAGGGAATTGGGGTTTCAACTTCGCAGTGCTCGGTACCCCCTACTTTGGGTGCCACATCACTCAGCCTCAAGCCCTTTTTTTTTTTTTTGCCAACACCGTTGCAGTAGGGCCAAGACCTATTTTGTTTTTATTGTTTATCATTCAGATTTTAATCCAATTTGAGTGAAATAAATTTTGGGTTTTCGAGTTTTATGAGCACAAAATTATGAGTTAGCAGGTTTTTAATCCATTATGATTTATCTTCCTTTTCATGATTCTTATCAAATGGGTAACCTACATACAACTCATAAACTTAATCTAAACATACAACAAATAATACAATATTAATTCATTATTTTATCTTATGATTTGTATAATTATCATGATAACCCTTGTTTAAACATCAAAACATGACATCAAAGTCAATCATAGATTATCCTCTTAGTTTTTAATAACAATTCTATGATGTTCCTCCATGAAACATGAATAAAAGCATAAACTCACAAGCAATTCATTCATAAGCGATTTAACAATCAATAAAACATGGTGCTTCATGATATGTATGCATGAATGCTATGAAATTAAGATCTAGGTTTATATTATTAACCATTAACCTTATTGATTTTCCCTATAACACGAACCATAGTTCTCATCTCCTGAAAAATTAGGAAGAATACGATACAAACTTGCAACATGAAGAAGGAAGGGTGGTTGGAAAGCATTTTCTCCACCAAGGAAGTAAGGAAGAGAGGAGGAAGAGGCATGGACTTTGCAACCAAGGAAGTGGAAAAGAGGAGGACGTGGGTTGTGATTTGGGAGAGAGAGAGAGTCTCACTTATGTGTTTATATTCCTCTAACCCGTCTTTTATCTAAATACTCATTTCCTTACCCATGTAGGATAAAATATGAAGGAACTTCTACCTGTTTACTTAAACCCTTGACCGTCTAAGCAACTAACACACACATTTACTCTACACATTCTAGGAACACCTTTCTAAGATGAACATAGATTGTGTTATTAACCGAAATTGACCCGTACGTGCAATTTATGTACAAGAGCACTTTAAACGTGTTTGGCTCAACTTAGATTAACCTACCGGCTAATTTTAAGTACTTAACCTCATATTAATTATTATTTTTATCATAATGGATACCTTGTTGGTGATATGAACTTGGTTCACATGTGATCGTGTCCAACTTATTCTCCATAAATTTTCCCTTTTGTCTGTTTACGTAACAACTTGTTTCCTCGTTTGGACTGAACAAACCTTTCTAAACGAATTCTTTAACAACTTATTTTCATTAAAAAGTATATTCTCTCTATCATATAATCTTAATATTTCCAATGAACTATGAGTTTGGCACAAACTCTTTGTCCAAAACAAACATCTTGTATATATACCACATTTTCGATTTTTCTCTATTTATCCATGATTTTTAAAATCGTAACTCTCACTACAAAACTTCGATTGACGTGATTCTTATAAGAATCTAGTTTGCTTCAAACAAATTTCAGAGTTTTTTGGCTCATGATTTTGGACTTATGAATTTTATAAGGTGACATACTCAATCTATATAGATTTTTTTTAGTATTACTGATAAACTAGAAACACATATAACTTGAATTCAACTCGAACTTAAAGCAACTTGAATATTTAATAACTCGATTTGAATTCGAAGTGATTGAATATTTAATAGCTTGACTCGAACTGAGAGCCATAGGAGCCGAATTTGAGGTAAGCAAAACTTAAATTTGCTCTCTTGATAAATAGATGAATAACCCTATTTGCCCTTATAAAAATAGTTTAACCACATAATATTTTTAAAAGACGGTCACTTGGACACCCATGTCCAAGTCCATGTCGCCAAGTCCGTCCTCAAACGTATGGGTAGTTAAACTGCGAATCTAATTTATATTATTAAAATAATTGACAATATAAATTATATTTCAAGCTTAATTTATTGTGAATGAGATTGCACGTGAGTTTAACGCGTAAATTTAATACGTATCTTTTATCTTTTATATTTTATAAGTTAGGTCCACTTATATAATGTGAATCAATTTTACATGTGAGAGGTATACAATGTGATTATAAGTCCACTTAGATAATGTTTTCTTCACTGTTTAAATTTTTTCAGGTTCAATTGACAGGGTTTGTTAACTCCATTGAAAATGGTAGGGTTTTTATGTGCACATCAGCCCCCTTGTTTTTCATTATGGTTTCGACGGTATGGTGGGGATGCTCGCCCACACCTTCTCCCACGCCCGATAGTCGGTTCCACCTTGACGGCGCCTGAGAACTAGCATCAACTCCCTGCTCGTGTGGTGGACAGCAATCAACCCGGAGTCAGTGGCAGTGCACAAGATCGGCCACCTGCTCAGCCTCAGCTACTCCTCCAACATCGAGGCGATCATGTACCCAGCCATCTCGTCAAGGTCGAGGAAGGTGCAGTTCGTCGCCTACGACATGGAAGGATGCAGCAGCTGTATGGGTCAAACACGATGTTCAATGGCACCACCGCATAGTTGTTGGCATTGGGGACAGCGTCGAGGGAGAGGGATGCTAGCGAGGGGGAGGTAAGGCGGGGGTGGCGGTGGGGCAGCATTATGTTGCTGGCGACAGTGATATTTGGGTTGTAGGGATTGGAGGAATTGGTGATAGAGGTGGGTAGGTGGAGGGGTTGAAAATTAAATGGATTTTATTTTTTATATTTTGGTTTTACTTGTTATAATTGCTATAGTCGACGACTTGTAGTTAGTGAGTGTATATACTCTCTCATAATCTAGTACAACAACCCAATCTGAATATAGTCGCAATTACTTGCAAATTATAATCCTCAATTGTCGATATTTTTCTAATCTATCCGCAACAATGGCAAATTGAGACATGGGGACGCTGCTATATAGCAGCTTCTCTAATTCGTGGGCAAGTTTTCAACGACATTCTATAAAGAGGTTTGCCAGTGCAGAAGGAGGTTTCGAAGAGATAGATGATGAGTTGAAGATAACTAAATGCTTCCTATTGTTAAAATTTTATGACTCACATATATAAGTTTGTAATAATCATATTTTGGCATTTTTTGAATTGACAGTTATGCGAACAATATTTACATTGTTTCAAGTGTTAGTTTGAAAAGTTTTTTGACTAACTTAAACATCATTTTGTACCTTTGAAATGATTTTTGCAAGATAAGTACGAGGTAGGTTAAGTGAAATTCACAGCAATTATGCCAATGAAAAGTCTAGTAGCATATGAAAATGTCTGTGACTAGTGATATCAACATATTTGTTATCCCCTAATACCTTATACAATCTATATTACACGTTTAAAATATCTTTCATGGTCAGGTATACCTCTATATTTATCAATGACATATTATGTGCTCTGGTTGAAGCGATGCCAACATATTTATAGCCTGAATTCAAGTTTTACAACCTACATTACATATCATATCAGCAGATGCCCAGCTTGGCAACTTACATACTAAAGTACTGAACAGAAGCATAGCATTGTCTTGTTACCACAACCAATTAAAAAAATAGGAGTGATTTTCCCAATGATGAAGGAAATTAATGAAGTTGAGGATTTTGATGAGAAAGAGCATTGGTTGCCAAGATGATGCTTCTAATGATATGATGATATGTGTGTCAAGCTAGTCACATAATCATCAAATGAGACCTCTCCATCTTCGCCTCTCCAGCTCAGCCTCTCAATCTTCGTTTCTCTTCTTCAGTATATACTTATCTTCCATCTCCACATAAAAGATGACCATGTGTGTCATGCCAGTCACATGTTCGTCAAATGCGACCTTCAGATCCTTGTTGCTCTTGATATTATATAAGAACTTATCCATTGGAGATAGGGATTGCAGTGTCTTAAGCTTCACATTGCAGTTTTCCAAATGGAAAGGCAACTTCATTAGTACCTTATTCCACGATGTCGAATATGATGTCATCCTGCGCACAACCTGCAACAGCTTTGTTCTATCCTAGTACTTCCTCGACTCTTCATTATACATGCCGTTATAGAGTATGCATAACCTGATACTTGATCCACCCATCTTGAAGAATACACAATTCAAAATTTGTTACAGTGTTTACCACTTTTTATATTGTTTTATGCTACAACACCATATAGGTATGCTATTAGTAGGGGTACTATCTTTCAAGGACCATTTTCTTTGAACGATATATTACCTATCACCCACCAACATACTGGTATGTTGATAAAGGCCAAAGTGACATACAAATGTGACTGTATAACACCAACACGCTACCATCTTTTTTCACAACATACCGTTCTTGTTACTTCAACTCTTTTTCTACACATATACACCTACCAAATGACATACAAATGCAACTATATAGCACTAACACTATAACATCTTTTTTCACAACATATCATGCTAGTCACTTCAACTCCTTTTCTCCACATACACACCTCTTAGACGATTCTACCCAGCCCAATCTTCCTCAAATTATTTACTCCACTATCACTGACAGTGTGCATCACCCACAAGACTCAACCCAATCACACAACCATCAGTTGTTCACAACAGTGCGACCATAAACTGTACAACCTTCCCTCACCCACTTCCAAACCATAAACAACAAACTTTATCAAACAAGAGCACTTCACTAACCTCACACTGTCGATCACCGCCGCAGTTTTTCACTTTCAAAGAAGGAAGCTCAGACGAAGAATATGAGGATAGCCAACAACAATGGAGGAATGAGGATTGAAGAAGAAGGCAGAGAAGAGGAAAGCGAACGGGATGACAATGAGATATAAGGAGGGCAAAGACCTCCACAAGTTTTGTGGCGTGAACAACAACGTGGACATAGCCCATCCAAAAAGAATTTGACGTGGTACATTTTTGGTGGTCATGATTAGCAAATGTTTGATTAAATTAACTTGTTTGCTTAACACTGCACTAGTTCATATTTACTGAAGTTTTCAACAGGTTGATCTTGATCCATATGGAACACCTTCTCTGTTTTTGGACACTGCTGTTCAATCAGTTGCAGATGGTGGTTTGTTAATGTGTACAGCAACGGATTTGGCCGTTCTTTGGGGGGTAATGCATAAGTTAAGCTTCGTTCAATCATGTTGTTCTTTTTGGGTTTGTGTAATGCTGACTGGATATAGTTCTGAAAAAGCACTTTCAATTTTCTTTGTTTGTTAGGTTTGATTTAGCCCCTGGTTTTCATTTACCAGATATGTTTCTTATCCGCCGAAAGGAAAATATTGCCATCAGATGGCACTGAGAAAACTTCTTGCAACCATTGAGGTAGTACTGTTCAATGTTTGCAAAAATGCTACGATATCTCTTTCAAAAATCTTCTCTGCGACTCTAATTTGTACTTTTGATTCTGATGCCATGCAAATTGGTACAAAAGATATATAGTGCCTCTCCTCTCTGTCCAAATGGATTTCTACATTCGTGTATTTGTGCACATTTTCATGTGCGTGATTCATCAGAGTGAGCATGAATTTTTTCAATAGTTCTCCTTTTGATTTGTATTTATCTGGGTTTTCTTGAATTCCTTGAACATTCTCTTTATATGTGCAGTTCTGCTAGTGCAATGAAAAATACACCTCTGAAGCTTTCATATATTTATCAGTGTGTAGGATGTTTGTGTTCTTTTAATGGTAGCAGAATAAAGTGTTAAATATCCTCCTGCATTTGGTCCCAGGGCTCCTATATGGTCCGTCCTATTCATGATCAGGAGTGGGTGACTACCATGTTAGCCAATTTTAAGTCTATGAAAGACCATTATCCTGCCTTTGACAGGATTTCTGCAGTATTGACTATGGTGTCGGAGGTATCCTATATATTTGGCTTCGTCTATGTTCATCTTTCTTATATGGTGATTGTTGATATGTACTTAGAAGTTAGATGTATGGAAGTAGTGATTAGTTCTGTTCTATTATCCCATGTTTTTGTTTACAGCAGCTTCCTGATGTGCCACTTTTTGTTTCACTTCATAGTCTTTGTGCAACCTTGAAGTGTACCTCGCCTTCTGCAGTCATGTTTCGTTCTGCAGTGATAAATGCTGCATTTCGTATATCTGGCAGTGATGAAACTCCATTGGCAATGAAAACAGATGCTCCTATGGAAGTGATTTGGAACATCATGCGTTGCTGGGTAAACAAACTATGTTGAAGTTCATTTCCAAAATACTAAGGGCAGAATATTTTTGGAAATCAATTGGTGCTGCAAATTCCATGCTTCTGGCTTGTGTCCTAGCTGAGGTAAAATGGTGATGCTTATGCTATTCTATTTTTTTGATAAAGGTAAGAAATCATCCAATAAAGCCGCTGTCACCTAATCAATCGGGAACTGCTATCCTAGCCAAAGAACCAAATCTCAAAGTATGAGTCTTTTTCATATTTTTCTTGTGCCTTTTAATAATTCTTCTGCAGTCATGTTTCGTTCTGCAGTGATAAATGCTGCATTTCGTATATCTGGCAGTCATGTAACTCCA
>JAURVB010013775.1:0-220500 GCA_033002965.1 Piper betle | reverse complement strand
GCATGTATTGCTATGCTAATCGAGTATGATGTAACTTAGGAAAATAGTATATAAATTAGTATGAATAGGATGAGCTAGGATTAATTAGTTTTATGATTATTCTGATTGTTATGTTGATGGATGCTTGCATTGTGATTGTGATGTTATTGAGTCTGATGCATCATTTAGTTAGCGGGCGTTAGTATTTAGTTTTGATGTGTAGGTACGGAGTAGGAGCTCGCCGCCTAGGCGCGATGACACGCTTGGAGCTTCCACCAGGTCCGTTTAGGACTCGTCTTGTTTTACGCTCTTCCATTGTATGTTTATTTTATTATTGCAGGGCGGGTTAAGTGGCGTTTTATCGGATCCCACTTAACTCGGGCCATTTAATCGAATATTTCCGGATTAATAACCCCTCGAGGATGAGATCCCTCGAGGATGATTTCGAAAACAAGATCCACCACAAGTTGCCTTCGGGCCTATTATATGAATCCCTTCCCAGGCCTATATATATAGTTTTATCGAGTTTTCAGTGAGACGAGAGATGGAGAAACCGACTGCACGTACCATGCAGAGGATGCCGTGACAGTCAAAGCGGGCTCTGGATTAGTGCCAGCGGACTGTTCCATTCCCGAGGGATCCTGACAACTCCGCGTTTGAGTTCCTCACACCCGGAGAACGTGGAGGTTTACGGGTACTGTTTAGTACAGCGCATGTCCGGACTTGTGGTTCAAAGGGTACTAAAGGCGACTGCCTGAGAGTACTCGGCCTTCGTGCTCAAGGCCAGGAGAAATATGGAGGTAAGGAGAGGGCTTAGGATAAAGTTTCACGAGAAGTACTGAAAAAGAAGTGCTGAGAGTAGCACAGTACCAGCAGCAGAGCAGTAAGTTCGGGATGCTACCGGGTCTGCAGCCCAGTGGCTCCTCAGTAGTGCCCTTCAGAGTGTTCTTGAGGAAGTATATGTTTTCTTTCAGATGAGAGTTTGCTCTCATAGCCAGTTTGTTATAGTTATTTTATTTTCCGGACCAGTAACACTTGTTACTGACGTTTTTCTTATATATATGTAGGTGATAAGCACGAGATGGATGAGCCAGCTTGGACGGAGGAGCAATGAGGTCTTGTGCACACACATGTTAGATTTCTGAATGTTTAATATTGTATCATTATGTTATTATTTTGTGAGTGACATGATTAAATGTTTAATGCATGACAATGACATGAAATAAAATGATCAGAGTAGCGCAGCAAAAGTGGGGTTAGGACCCAAAGTTCAGAGAATGATGAATATAGTAGATTAGAAGCTTGTGTGAATGCTATTGTTGCTATGCGTATATATGTTAGAATATACGATTTTGACAGGGTGGCCCCTAATTGTATTTTTAGGGGAAATTCTGTCCCTTTCGTTTTATAATTTTTACTAATTTTGATTGTGATTGTGATGGTGTGAAATTTAATTTGCATGTCATTCATGTAGTACCATGTTAGGATTTTGCGCATTTATTCATTCACGATGGATCGTATCTTCATCTTAAGACGCCGAGATTGGATCCGCATGAGTTAGGTTCGGGTTAGCCGACCTAACCGGGGCCTGTAACATGCCGGTTCGGTTCACGAGCGTGAACCGGATTTGGGGTGTTACAATAATGATATGCTCTAGAACTATCAATCCACCCAAAATGCCCATAACGCGCCCTAACGCGGTAGACGGCCTTAAACTAATTCTACGATCCATTATATATCATAATAAAAATGAACTGCATACTCTCATATATTCTGATAACTCATTCTTTTCTGGTGTGTTCATGACATTATCATCATATACTTGGGAACACATGACCCTCATGGCTCATACACGAGACTGGCGTCGGCTCAGTACACGTGTTCTGAAACTGATTCGACTCGAAAATAACAGTCGAACCGACCGGTTCTGAATATAAAACCCTGACTCGAATCGTGGGTTTTACACTAAGAGTCAAAATAAAGAAATGAACATTAAGTATATATATGGGATAGTGTTATAAAAAAATATCCAATTAAAAGAAATTGTTCCTTAAGAAATGATGTCTCATTAGGTTGGATCTTTTTACGGAACTAAGAAATAAGTGTGAGAAGCATGTCTTTGTCATAACCAGACATCAATCCTAATCTACAATCATATAAAATTTATAATGTTAAATCCAATAAGAGCCAGACAAATAGGAAAATATAAAAATCTAGAACTCATAAAATTGAGAGTAATTGCTAATTAAAAGTTAAAACTGAATATGTTAATTTTTCGAAATACTGAATGTAGATAAAGAAACATAACCAACTTTCACACATCTCATTTTCGCCCTCTTCATTGCAAGTTTCATGAAAAAACATCCGCCAAATCAGCTTCCGACATGCCAAAGGAAAAAATATAAAAAAAGAAATTGAAAACAATTCTTTTTCAATCTTTATACTCCCCAGATTACTGTCCAGCAACCAGCATGTGTCGTCGGTTTTCCAAATCGGCCATGAAACTCATCTATACATACCCAAGAACTACCTTATGTCCAAAAAAAGCATAGATAACTTAATAATATTTCAGGAAAACAATTGAAACTAATGGCTATACATTATAAAAATTCAGAAAAATTCATAACCATAAATATCCTTCTTTGACCCTTACACTTCTTGCAATTTTTTTCCAAAGCCCATATACGACCGCCTTTGAAACCACCCCTAAAGCTCATCTACAAACTCAGTAACATTGATCCCACTTCGAGATCATAGATAATATAACAATATTTAAAAAACAAAAAAAATGAAACTAATGGAAAGTTAAAATTGAAATTGTTGTATAGGAAATTTTTCTTTCTGCAGATCAAACAACAACGTAACTTAATCAATTTCACACACTTCATCTTCATCCTCTTTCCAGCTAATCTCATGGAAAATATGTACTGAACAAGCCTCCAAAATGCCTAAATCTTGATTAGGGATCAATTAAGGCAAAGCGCCAATCTTGATTAGGAATCACAGATTCCAAGAGATAAGACACCAAACACATGATGGACGGAAACCCATAAAATTATAATCTATCTAAAATCAATAAAGGATTCAAAATGAAGAGAGTAGGAGTACCTGCAATCATAGCCCGCCAATTCAAGCGAACTGCAAAATTCAACATGATCTTCCTTCCGCGGCCTTCTCTTCTTCCGGTTGGCAAGAGCAACATGATCTCCCCACTAAGAAAAACCCGCCCCTAGCCACGGTACATATCCCCAAAAATCAAAGGAACAAGAGGGCTCAACTTTTGCCTGCAGGCACACTTGTGGAGAGGATGGGGCGACCAGTGGGGAGGAAGACGAAGACGAAGACGAAGACGACGGGGAGGAGGAAGAAGAGAGGGTGAATAGTAGGGGTAAATTTGTAAAATGACTTTTCTGAGTCTGGCGGGAAAGAAGAGCATGTTGACAGTAGCCGAGATGGTGAGGGGGAAGCCACTCCAAAGATCGCTGCATGAACCCTCTCCCCTTCCCCTCCACCGTCGGCATTGGGCCTTGGCCATTTCTTCACAAAGATTAAAAACAAAGAGCTGCTAGTAGGAAAGAACGAAGGAGTAGGAGCCACCGACGGGGAAGGACTGCTCCTTCCTCGCCCCATTGTGAAATTTTGTCCCGTAGATCACTTCCCAATCCTCCCCGAAAGAGCCAAAACGATGGTCCTAATTAGCTAATTCCGATTGATTCCGGTCGGGATGGGTTAGGGTCGAATTTGGATCGAATATTTTCCTGTCCAAATCCAAAAATTCTATACCTATTTTATTTATCATATCCGCATCCAACTTAAATTTGTATAACCTGAATCTGACTAGGTAATATAAAATTTAATATAAAAATAAATTAAAAATAATAACAAATGCTATTTTAAAATATATTTTTTACCCATTCGTGTCGGATTCAAGTTAGACCATACCAAATTCATATCTGAATATTTTTATATATATTTAAAAAGTTTGAACCCGAATCCGATCTGAAACTCAGATCAGATATAAATGAGTCAAATTCAGATTAGATTCGCAAATATCCAAACCCATCCCAAGAGAGGGGGAATGATGAGTTCCACTGGGTTCTAACATAAACATCAACACTCGGCAACTTTAATATCAAGCCATATTTATGAATAGTTCAGACAATAGAAGAGAGGCTAGTAGATAAATGTGCCTCTACTTTCTACTACTCTCTCAATCCACACATGTAGAATTAACTCACAACATCACGCATTAGGTTTTCTGGTTCGGCTCATCTATAGTTCACTAAGGACCGGTAAGTCGCGCCCGGCTGCCACCCCGTCGGAATCACATTCTGAGCCACCAATGTCTCACCGGAGTATTGAGACACCAGCCGGATCGAGAAAGGCGGCCGCAGCTCCGAGCCCGAATTGATCTTCCAATTGGCCCCCCATGACTCCACCATGGCCCGCCATTGATCCCCGTTCCCCCTCCCTCTTTTAGCTCCACGCGTGCTAGGTCTCCGTCGCCGTCCTCGAACTCAACAATGGCGGAGAAATAGTTTGGATTCGACCCCGCATCAACGTGGAATGCGACTTTCCGACCCGGATATTCACATGCAACCCTAGAGAACGTATATTGTATTGTCATAACATGATGGGCCAATATAATTAAGCATATAGATGTAGTTTTACTTGACAAGGGTATGATCAGCTTGGTTAGATCTGATCTTTAGAATAGATCATCATGTTCTACTTTGGGTTATAATGTATTGTTACCTTGCATATTGAATTGGTATGATGCCTGCATCGCGAAGATGATCTTCTTGGCCAGGGACAGCCATGGCACCAAAAGAAGTTCCACTGAGATCAAAATGTGTTGATCCATATGTGTAAGGGCAGCCAGGGCACTCATCTGTGATCACTACTGTCACTGGCTTCTTGGAACAAGCTGCATGATGGGTACATTTTACCTGTAATTCCATGAGAATATATTGATTATTGTCACCACCTTGTCAAGTAAACATATTATTAGCAATTGATTGCATTGAAAATACCCATGCAAATTTCCATAAAGTACACCACGAAACAGTAAACAAATTTAATTAAATTTGATTGTGAGTGTATCCCCGGGCGGAGAGAAGGACAAGTGGACGATATTAAGGCAAGGGGAGATCATATATAAATTGGTACTCACTACCAAAGCTAGCTATTGATCTACAGTTTACCAATATATTTGATAACATTTAAGAAAAAAAGTCGGGCATTTTTTAGATGGCTTGATGAAATAATGTATTTATACATATCGAAAACATTTTCCAATACATAATAAGTCCAAGACTGTGAGCTTAATTAATTAATTTTGTATAGACCATAGTTTATAGATTAATATAAATACCTGATAGCAGGTTCCACATCCTTTTCCTGACCTAAACAAAGATGGATTTCCAGCAGCAATCTTGGATGAGAAGGGGGCTTTTGCCACTGCATCCCCATAACCACATGCTCCTCCTATCCCAAGAAATTAAAATACACATGAACACCACTCTCATTAAACAAGAAATATAGAGGTGCACAACAATATGATAATTCTAGTCATCAATAAAAATGAATAATTTAATAAGTTGATACTTAATAATAGTCTACTACATTGGTAACAGTAGTAGCACTGGTAGTAGCATAGTACATGCAGTATAGTTGTATGGAATTAGTAGTAATTTAGCGGTAGTAGTAGCTGCTAGAAGAGTATTAGTATACCTATATAGAAGATTAATAGATAGCAAAGAAAATTAATTAGTCCATGTTGGTAATGTATTTTGGCCTATGCAATATTGTGATGAATGTGTTTGTCATATACATGCATGGCATTTAGTTAAATACCAGTGCTTCCAGCTCCATCAGGGCTTCCATACCAAGTGGCACCACCAGATGACCAGTGGGAGCCAACAGTTGTTAGCTCATATTTTGGATCCAAACAAGAACACAACTCCAAGAAGTACAACAAAGCTGACAAGAACAAGAACGTGGAAGGAAAAAGATTGAAGACATTGGTGGAAGACACAAGAGCCATTCTAGCTAGCATAGAACTTGTAGGAGACCTTGTTTCTCCTGAATGTGCTGATATAACAGATCAAACATCAAGTATTTATAGAAGAAACCCACTTGTTAGCAACACTCTTAAGAGGTGTACATTTGTTCAAAAATCAACGGTTGAAGAGTTCCAATTAGGGGAGCTTTCAATTGAGCAAGGAGGCTGCCGTTGATGGTGGTTGATGGTCGTTGAATGCCTCCAAATCCGCCATGTTATTTGGGTTTTGTGTTTCATACGGTAATTTAGAAAGACTGTTTTTATTGACTTCATGTGATATATTTTTCGGCAAGTTGTTTTGTTTCCACATGAAATGAAAGTAACACATACTGTAGTAGTTTCAGACTTTGGATGTATTTGGAACATGACCAAAGATCTTGTTTGTCCCCAAGGATCCATATGAGAGGGCAACCCCAGACCAACCATGGCTATAACTCAATTGAAGCCTCAAAATATCAATGTTAGAAATGCCAATATATAGTTCCATGTATTATAGTTTTTATCATTAAGCACCACAAGAAAAAATGTTTTTAGTAGTAATGGCAATTTAACCACACTTAATTTGACACATAGAGAACGATGAATGATTTTTGCACACGTCGATGGATAAGCCCTACATGCGCCAAAGTATGCCACTTGGCAAAATATATGGCCTAAAGTGGCCAAATTTGGCATCAGGCCCCATGGAGGAAATTAAATACAACTAATTTGCAGAAACAAGCTTGATAAAAAAATCATGGGTAATGACATAATTTTGAATTCGAGGCAGTGACTTAGAATTTTGTAAGATTTATATGGTTTATCACTTATTATAAAAGTTATATTTATGAGAAAATAGATTAATTACTTTTTATTTATTTAATCAATATAAAATGCAAGTTAATTGAGAAATTTCACAACATAATCAAAGTTACCACATACTTGCCTCCCATAAATACATACATGTTATAGGAACTAGCAATCCGCACGTATCAATACTATGCTTGAATTGCTTATTGGTCCAACACACATTTCGGACGTCCAGCTTTGCAATCGGGTACCTTCATTTGATCCATTTATCCGGGGTCTAAAACAAAATCTCCAATCCTTTATAGTTTAATAAAGAAGTCAAAATTAATTGGATCCAATACGGCAATTGAATAATACTACATTAAGTCCAATATCTGGTCCATCCTTGTTCCAAAAAAAAAAAAAACAATTTAGAATTATCTTCCATTCACATTTCAACATTTGGCGGCATCATTGTCGCGCAAAATTTACAGACTATAACAAAAAATTATGGAGTGGAAGTAGAAGGGAATTGATCATTATTTTTAAAAAGATTAGATAATTCAAATGCAACAAATTAAATCAAACAGAGAGACAAGAGAACATGGAAAAATCTCCATTTAACGTCAGAATGTTACCCTGATGTGACCAATTAAGTTTGTTTGATTGACTTAACTATAAAAACCAAACAATCTGGGTACAACACAAGGGATTTGCTCTTGCTCAAAATCTTCATCAATTGACCCGCAAAAAGTGCTTACACTAAAATATATTAGATTTAGCATCAGCAAATTTGGAGCCATATTTCACTTTTTTCCTGCTTCAATTATTTCTATGACTAACTTGGTTTGATATCAATTTCAACCAAAATTTTAGCTTCCCCAACGTAATTATCGGATGAGATGATGTATTATTCTTGTACAAAACTCCAAGCAGTTTGGTGACTTGACAAGCAAAGTTTTAACAAGATTTTCAATCTTGCAAATTCAGAATTTTCTCTGTTCCTGTATACCACACATGTGGAGATGTACCAGCTTTCTTCATAAACCCAGAAACAAGTAAAATGTAAAACGGAAAACAAATTTTTATCCATGTAGTATAATGTAAAAATAACAGTAAGAAAAATGGAACCATGTTGAGGTTCTCTCGTTCACCCTACAATTTCAAGTGTTTTACAAACCATTCAAGCCCAGATTAGAAACTGATGAGCTCACCTACTTGCCAACCGTAACTGTAAAACAAGCATTTTTACTCCCCGCTCTCACATTATCTCACCAATAATGAGTACGAGTAAATATAGGAATAACCACAGGAAGTTGTGCAACAAAACATGGTATTTCATCCCAAATAAAACTGAAGCATATACTATAAGGGAAGAAAAAAACATCATTATTAATTTTTACTTTTCAAAAAATGTTACAAGCATGGTTGCATAAATCGGAATCGGAATCGGTTTTTGAGGGAGTCGGAATCGGAATCGGAATCGGTCTAAATCGGACAGGAATCGGTTCAATTGAATCGGTCCAAATTAGTTTAATCGGTCATATATAATAATTTGACAATTCATAATATAAATATATTAAAATTAGGTATTGATGTTATTTTGATATTATTCTGTGTATTATAGTTTATGATATTTTTAAATATTTTTAAGATTTTTTAAATTATTTAGAATTAATTATTATTTTTGACTCGAGTTAGACTCGAGTCAACTTTTAATTACGAGAATGCCACCCTCCGCTCTTTACCCCCGCCGCCGCCGGCGGCCCGGTCGGCGGCGAGTCTCGCGGCCACTGCACTGTCGGCCGGCCACACATCGGAGGCCCGGTTGCGAGGGCGGCGGCGATGTCAGCAGCCCGGTCGGAGGAACAGTCGGCGGCCCGGAGTCGGCGGCGATTCGTGCATCACAGAGCCGATTCGGTCCGGCCACACGTCGGCGGCGACGTTGCGAGGTCGGCAGTCCGGTCGACGGCGAGCCCGGAGTCGGGGACGCACGGCGGAGGGCGGAAACGGGGCGGCGGAGGGCGGACGAGCGGCGGCGGTGTGGGGGGAGCGGGTTAATTTTAGGTTTTTAAAATCAAAATTACCATTTTACCCATGCTTAAATAATTTAATAAATATTATACCTAGAGTATTTTAATAATTTACCAAAAAACCGATTCTTCCCGATTCACCCCGATTCCGAATCGGAGTCAACTCAGCCAGAATCCGGGTGAATCGGGCGAGTTCGGCTCCGATTCGGCCCCGAAATCGGATCGGCACGCTGCCGATCCGATTCGAATCGGTCGATTCCGGCAACTATGGTGTAAAAGCACAACAAATATACAGTCAGTTCTATAACTTTAAAGCGTCTGTATCTGATTTTGATTAAAGGGTTAATTTTTAAAGGACAAACTTGCGCATTAATAATTCGTTGTTTACTTCAGAGTTTCGATGTCCCCGTTTCTTATTTCAAAATGGGATGAATATATTCACGATAACCGTCGGGCACCACAGTGTCATTGAGTGGATCATTCCATGCCCGCTCATAAAGCTTTGGGTACACATTGCCATCATAGCAACCAAGAACCGAACTAAGGAAGTGATCCGTGTAATCAAAGGCATCAAGAAGGGCAATAGCGTTTGGTCGCACCTATAATGCACCACATACTTATCAGCAATTCAGATCTCTGAGATTTTAACAGAAGAAAGTGATGATTTCAGTATCCGGTAACATACCTAGGAGAAAAAAGATCTAAGCTGCTCATTGGGCAGTGTAACCTGTTTTGGGGTGATGGACTTAGTGGCCAGAAAATCACCCGAGTGCTTGTGAAGCAAAGAGAGAGCATAGATGCAGCAGAGAATGGCCGGCTGTTTTTAACCACCTTGCCAGGAATATCTTGTTGAAGCTTATCAATAAACCTAAAGAGAAAGGTAATTGTATGAGAACAATGAAGCAAATGGTTTAAAGATGAAGATTAAGGATAAACCAACATAAGGGGGTCAGCAATCAATACAACAATAAGTTCTTATGCCAGATTTACACCAAGATAAACATCAGAAGATTTGAACTTCAACACAACAAAGGGAAGGCATACAACTGGAGAACTTACTTGGAAACAACAATTAACTGACAGTGAGCCACGGCTGCTTCAACTAGATCAACAGAGAGTTCGGCAAACCCTGTAGAACATGAAAAAAAAAATTACAGTTGCCTATAGACAGCACTTTCAATTTCAACCGCTGTGATATAATGATTCAGAATTAGTTCTCTCAACCTTCAAGTTTATTCAGTATAAGAACTGCTGCTAAGTCAATTAGGAGCCGGCAAGAAAGTCATTAACAAAAAAATACTGCAAATAAATTAATAAATATTTGGACAAAGGCAAACAACAATTTACATGACAAACCAAGCAAATCAGCAAAGAAGCACACGACAACATGAAAGTAGCATCAAACCATCAAAAAAAAGGAAGATGAGAGCAATTACCCACTTCGGGGTTAGAAGTCTTTCTAATGTTTTTGGCACAAGCTACTGATAGCCTTGCAGCCCTAGCCTCGAATGTTTCCATTACAAAAGATGGATTCAACCAATCCCGAGCTGCATTACAAATTCTTGTAAACTAATTGCTTTAAGTGAGAACAAAATCTAATGAACCACTTTACTCAAACTGTTTACATAAAACATTCATACCACTTGGTACGCCAGATGAACACTGCACCAAATGTTCCAGCTGTGCCAAATATGAGGTTGTTCCCAAGGGCTGTTTTCCTGATGCCAATTGCGAAACAGTTTTCACCAAAAACCGTGCCACCTGCAAAATACAGGGCTCAGTAAGAAAATGATAAAAATACAAATGATACAACAAGCAAAGGATAGAGACAAGCTTGCTTGTCACGGTAAAATTAGCCTCTTATTATTCTATACGGGATAATAAAACATGCACACATTGTCAAAGCTAACTAAAAGAGACTAAAAGGATTTTTCATATTCCTTACATGTAGAATTGTTTGATACATTGATAAGGGTAGAAGAAATGGTGGAGAAGTTAAAAACTATTAGTGAATTCAATAAAGAACAAGAAATTTATGCCACCAGTGCCCTTGAACAGTACAACAAAGTTAAGAGTATACAATGACCTGCAGCAGAAGAACAACATTATCCACTTCATATGTACAAGCAGGAACATACACAGCAAATAATTCAGGTAGTCCGCTGCTACACAAATAGCCATGGCCACCACATAATTTTCGGCATTCTTCAATACCATCCTGCGACAAAGAGAAGAAAATATACTGTCAAGATAGGTACGGATAAAGGAATCCATGGGAGAGCTGATATGTTCTATAATCTGATGGAGAGTGATTGAATCCATATCCATAAACTCAATCATTTGAGATATGGCAGATGGTGGTAATAATGATGATGAAGTGGAGGGAAGGAATCCATATTCTCAAGCTCAAGGTGGTGGTGGTGAAAGGGGTGGGGAAATGTTAAGAGAGAGAACAATAACTTTGATTAAGGTGAAGAAAAACTAAAAAGAAAAAAGTGGCAGTTTCACTCAAAGCCTAGCCCCACTCTTGAACAGAAGATAATTCAAAATGGGCACAAAAAAATTGAACCGTAACTTTACAAAGCTTAAACAGAAAATTTAATTGAAGAGCAGGATACTAATAGAAGGAACCCAACAATAGGACAGCTTAACTAAATGCATAGAATGGTACTGTTTGCAATGTATAAGGCATCACTATATGATCATTCAAATCAGTTTACTTGAAATTTTAACTATATGACAGCATTTAATACTACTGACATCCATTATACTCAAAAAAGATTCATACATTAAGATAAGTCAATAGATGTACATAACAGTTAACTATCATTAAAAATTTGTAGAGTGGCAACCCGAAAAATCAATCAAATACTTACAGCAGTCGCAGATGTTGTCAAAGATTTCAAACCAGCAGTGCAACCATGTGCCTCACGCAGAGTTGAAAAATCACCATTTTGCAACCTCTGGGTAACGTCAGTGTACAGCCATTTCAACCATTCACCCACGAACCTGAAAGCATATGCAGAAGCCAGTCGAGGGAAAAGCCTGCTTTGCTGAGTTCTATAATCTAGTACCTATCAAGAAGGATAGTGGAGTGCGTCCAGAATAATACGAAATTTATCCAATCTACAAAACCCATCTCTATGAAATTTGTGGATAAACTTATCGAATGATGCCATATACCTGCATCTCAGGACCACCATTTTGGGAACCAAATTATCTTCGAACAGCACTATATCTTACAGCAATACAAACTGCTTTAGATAATGCATTTGAAGCATCCGACACAATTGTTTGACACACAAATATCATAGTCCCGTATATAAGCTGTCTCGGAACATCTGATTGTAAAACTTTCCCCTCCCTTGTTATTTTACAGATCTATACCTCTAATCCCATAAACAAATTGAGAACTCATCTGTGCAGAATAATTTGCGTAGAATAAAGTGGGTAGGTAATTATCCAAATACATAAATGCACCCAGTACCTACAATCTAAATACACCTTCACTTCAACTTCAATTTTATAGAAAATGAAGGAAAGCAGTGTGACTAAAAAATGTACCGCATCAGCATCTGATCCCTTGGTATGCGTACATGGTCAAGACGAAGAACACCATTATCCATGGAGTTGTAAGCTCCATTTCCAAATTTCATCCCAATATCACCAACTATGATACCAGGAAGAGGTGTGTGATCGTCTAAGCTGCAAAGTTGAACAATGAAACCTGCAATGAGCTCTAATCTTCAGTAACTATATTTTTTAAAAAGGCAAGCACACATCAAACTAAAAGATTATGCAGTTAATTACCATGCACCCCATGCTCCTGCTTATCAGCGATAAGGCGAGCATAAACAACTGCATGAGTAGAAACTTTTCCCAAACCACCAGGCCACCACTACAAACAGATGTTTGAAACAGTAAGTTTTTTGCATTTTATCTAATGAAATAATTATAGTGTACTCCATCTTCAGGACAAATGAACGCCTAATGAAAAATTTGAAAGAAAACTCAGCAAGAAAAGGTAAATAAGAAGAGAACAAATGAAATTTCCAGATATTGGAAGTGGCAAATCAAATCTCATCACTCACTTTGCTGGAAGTAAGAGTAGGGCTATGAATTACAAACTCGCCTGTGTTTGGATCAAATGTTGCAGTTGTTTCAAGCCCTTGTACGTTAGAGCCATGACCAAGCTCAGTTTGAGCATAACAGCCAATGATTTGCGTTTCATACGCTAATGGGATTCATTTCTTTTGCTGCTCATCAGATCCTTGACCTTTAATAGCAGGAATAAACATTCCCTGGTACAGAATAAATTCAATGTATTATGCACTTAAAAATCTTAAACTGTAGAGTTTGATGAAAGACTGAAATGTACTTTGTAAAGTAGCTATTTTCACAATTTTCATCAAATATTGGTTTGCAAATTGAATGGCTAAATTTAGTTCATGGCCAAAACTACTCTGGAAAACATGCTCACCCAATGGAGATCGGTGTAAGCAGGATGGTCTACAAAGAATCTTAACTTTGATGCTCTTCCTCTATCATGAAAAACTTTTGATTAGATTCTTATAACTTTTTCAAAACGCAAAAGAAAAGTGCTTAAACTTCAGTTGTGCATTGCATATAAAATAGGCAAACCTGTAAGATGAAGCTCAGTGATAAGTTTCCAAACATGGGCTGCTTTCCCCAGGGTATTTCTAAATAGTTCCTTTCGGTCAAGCATTGTCCTATCCTCCTTGCTAAATATCTGTTAAATGAAACAAAAGGTCCGATCACAAGCTCATAATATAATCATGTTTCCTCATCATTCATGTCAATGACAGAAGCAACACTTGTAAGAGGAAGATAACAAAAGCGAAGGAACTAATTGGATGCTGGATAGTGACATCAGTACCATACAGCACCACTGTAACGAGTAAAATGTCATATTTAGCAGCACAGTCTTTTTTCATTTGAATAATTGAATCCCTATTTAAAGCCTTGGCCTCCATTATTTTCAACGATAGGAGTCCAATAAGACAAAACAACAAAAGAACTACAACATTTTCCAAAACACAACTGCCTGACAACATCATCATCATTAGCAAAAGAAAATACAAACAGATCGACTCGGAATAATTTGCATAAACAAAATCCAAACCAGATTTCAAATGCATATCATATAAACCCAAAAGAAAGACGTTTCCTAACAACTTATTCTTTTTATCTTCAATCAACATTTCAGAGCATTGTGTGCCATATCTCAATGAATTAGGAGTACAGCTGATTTGAAAAACAGCTTCTTTTGCAAAAAATACAACTCCCTGAGAATTCTAATTTGATAAAATGGCGACCATAGAGTGGCTCACTTTGTAATTTGTACTTGTGTTGACGGTAGTTATATTGTTTGTAGTTAAAGTAGATACAAGTTAGCGGTAAAAACTCAAAACCATCAAAATTCAAATTTTCATTTCTCTGTTTAAATTTTGTTGTAGCAGAAGAGAAGTATAAAAACCGGAGATGTAATCAATTTGGAATATGAATGAAAATGTTTTTCAACTCCAATTGTTTCTTCTTCCCTAAAACCCTCCATCTTCTTTTATTCCCAACTAAAGTCAAAATTCAAACTCTACAAACCTCCACTTGGTCTCTATTTCAGCCTCTTCTTTCTCTGATCTTCTTCTGCTCTTCTTTCTCATTCCATTCACACTTGAGCTCATTTAGTTTGAGGAAAGATCGAGCAAATCTCTCATTTCGTTCAGGAGCAAAAGTTTACAGCCAAATCCCAAGGATCATAACAAAATTCAACACATTCCGATTCATTACTTCCAAAGTTACTGCTCTTCAAGGCATTCCAATTCATTTCTTCCAAAATCACAGCTCATTGGAAAAATAACAACAAAAAAACTACAACTTTCACAATCTTACATCCACCCCAATAACAATGGGATCATCATCATCACCATCAAACTATCAAAATAACATCATTAAGCTCCCCACTCCATCTACATACTTTCCTTCCTAGGAATCCAGATTTAAACCATAATCACAGTCCATCACTTCCCACAAAACTTCAGTTCATCGGAGCAAATAACAGAAACAACAAGAACAAATTCTTTAGCGAAAATACTCCTTTCCTAAGCATACGAATTCAACGCATACCAATCCATTACCACCAAAATCATAGCTCATCGGAACAATAACATTGGCAATCATACGGGATCATCACTATCAGCATCACCATCAAACTATAAAAAATAACATCACTAACAGCTTCGTTCCTACGAATCCAGATTCAAAGCATAATCACAACTCATCACTTCCCAAAAACTCCAACTCTAGCTCACCAGAACAAAAACGAAAAACAGAAAAAAACCACCCAACAACCACAACGAAAACACCATCACCACAACCAAATCATCAAAAACAACAGCACAAACACCACAATCACAACCAAAACAGACCGGATCACCAGCGACGATGCGCGAGATGCGGTGAGCGACATCGAACGCGGCCGGGGACCCAGCCCAGACGACCTTCATGGCGTCAACGTCGAACTTCGCCTTCCCCTTCACCGGCCCCAGGTGATCAACCTCCTTCCCCACCTCCACCTCCACCTCCACCTCGCCTCCGATCTCCGATCTCCGCAAAAACCGAGCCAAATCCGACGAAAGAGGAAGACGGCGGCGAATATATGAAAAGACTATTATACCCATAACCTTCATCAAAATTACGTAGGTTAGAACAACACTGATGCTGTAAATATTTGGAACTTTTTTTTGTAGGGGCAGTATGAGCTGACGTGGCTCCTACTTATCCATGGCCAAGATTTTATTGCGCACGGCTCGAGTCGGGGGTCATGTCATAAATAACAAATCAAAATTTTTTGCATGCGCCATTTTTCACAATTACTATTAACCTAGTTTGATAATCGACTCTATAAATAATCTTAAGAATTATTAGTTGAAATTGACCTAGATAGATTATAGTTTATACTTTAAAAATTAAAAAAATTAAAAGAGATTTACGGTAAATTTATCACTTAAATTTAGTGAGATTGTAATTTAGTTTATAATAATTTTCATAATAAAATATTATTTATATTATCAATCTACTATTTGATAGTATCAGATTAGGCTAATAATTTTACTAACCCCCTTAAAAGATTTTTCTAATTAAAAAATCAAATAAAAACAACACAATATGCCATAAACTCAAACTTCAAAGGAAATTGACAGTATTTTCTACTCCTCTAAACCTGATAAAATTTTATAAATAAATCACTAGGGAATTAAAGGTCCTTGCTCTTAATAATGATATAAAATATTTCCCTCTATACATTGTTACAATACAAATCCTAGCTCCATTAATACCACCATACAAACAAAGATACAATGTTTCCAAATTGACAATCAAAGGAATTTAGTGGTAGTTTTCACTAATTAATATTTTTATAATCAATTATTATTATTATTATTATTATTTATTTATTTTTATTTTTATAATAAATAAGAGTGACGGTCTTATAAACTCTGCTTCGTTTCCATATCTCTAATAATTTAAACCTGTATATTCAATCTTCATTATAAGTTGTGTGTGGAGATAAAAATTCTCGGGGCATATTCAGTATATATCATTATCCAATAAATAATTTACTCAATTTATAAGAATTAATAACTTCACTAAGAATCTAAGATGCATCATAATCCCCCAAACAAGGTAGAATTGGCCCACTATATCAGTTCAAGCCCATCAACCGAAGCCCAATAAAAAGGCCCATCATGCCCTTCTTCCCGACCGCGCTCGCACCGGCCACGCCAGAGCCGCCGCATTTAACCTCACCCACCTCGCCGCCTGCGACCACATCCGCCGCCTTTTTCACTCCCTCCGCCATCGCCGGGATCCGCTATGGATCAGCAGCAGGAGCTGGTAATGGAGATGGAGACGGTGCAGAGCGTGGTGGTAATGCGGCACGGCGACCGGATCGACAACGCGGATCCGCGGTGGACGACCACGGCGGCGCGGCCCTGGGACCCGCCGATCACCGACGGCGGCCGGACGCGGTCGCGGTGCACCGGCCTGCGGCTCCGGCCCGGCCCGCCGACCGGCCGAGCCTTCGTCTCCCCCTTCCTCCGCTGCGTCCAGACCGCCGCCGAGGCCGTCGCCGCGCTCTGCGCCGCCGGCGACAATGCCGACATCGACCCGTCCAAAGTCAAGGTCTCTGGTTGCTACTGCCATCTCTATTTCTTAAAAAAATTCCAAAAAGTTGCGATCTTTGTCGTTTTTCTGATTGAAATCTGGAAATTGAATTGTTAGGTATCGATCGAGTATGGCTTGTGCGAGGTGATGGGCGCCGACGCCATCAAAGAGGATTTGATCCCAAAAGATGGGAAATGGGTGTTTGACATTTCAAATTTGGAAGCCATGCTTCCGGCCGGAACAGTGGATCGCTCCGTCGACGGAGTATACAAAGAGGTACTTCGCCATTTGCCGGCCTACCCTCGGATTGTTGTATACACAGAGACATAAACATGGGTTCCCCGTCTGTTGTTATTAGAAAATATTTAGATATTTCCGACCTATTTTTTATTAGGCTTATATAATTTTAAATATAAGAAAAAAGAAGACGGAATTTTATTAGGCTTCTCTTTCACTTCAGTTTGGGTTAGAACATTTGTTAGAATATAAGTTTCTCTAAAAATATTATAAAGAGTTAATTATTACAAACCATTATATTGCCTAAATTAAAAAAAATTTCTTGTTATTTATATTAAAAATTGGCTAATGATATTTTTCAGAAAAATTATTAATTGTCTAAATTTTAGTTAGTTATTTCTACTTGCAAATTATGGGAAAAAACTGTATTCATCAAAGAAATATTTGATAAAAAATTTCGTATGATTATCACCAAATTACTAAATTCACAGATGAATTGTATTGTTATTTTAAATGTGGCATTTTCTAGCACATATAGATTATTTGTTCGGATATGGTTAATATATGATAAATAAAATAAAAAGAAGTATTTATATTCCAACTACCAGCAATCTTAAAAAAATAAATAAATAAATGCTAAAAAATAAAGTCTTTTTTAATTATTCTTATATAAAACGGTTGCTTTCTGTAGCCACCAAAGTGGCCGGAGCGGATGGAGGAAGCCAGGGCCAGATACGAGCAGGTGATCACAGAGCTCGCAAACAGGCATAAGAAGGAGAACCTGCTGATTGTCACACATGGTCAAGCTTCTTCTTCTTCCCCAATTGCTATCAACTAAAGACTCCATCTTTTTATCAAGTAGTGAGCTTTTTTTATTAAAAACAGGGGAAGCAGTGGGGGTGGCGCTGTCGGCGTTCATGGAGAATGCGGTGGTGTACGAGGTGGAGTACTGTGGGTATGTGCATCTGGAGAGGAGGGTGAGGTTGCGTCCGGATGGCTCCGGTGACGTCGGGGAGTTCAAGGTGCTGAGCCACAACGGCAAGACTGGCGTTTTCTGGCAAGAAGGTTTAGAAAGATGATGATGTGATCAACGTTTAACCAGGGACAAACCTGGTTGTATTTTGATTGATTACAAGGTTTGTATTTTACGCTCTTTGCTCGTCATTTCTTTGTTGGAGGACTTTTTTCTTTGGCTCGATTAAAAAATAAGTCCATCGAGTACAAACGCACGAACACTTTAAAATTAAATTTTAAGGTCTACAAAATATAAACATTTGTTAAAACAAATCGATAATTATCTCAAAAATAAAAAAATAAATATAAATAAAATGAATTAGATTAAAATCGTCTTAGTTTAGAATTTATTTAATCAAGCACAAATAATTTGAACACATTGGAAGAAAATTTCATGGTTTTGAAAAAAATATAAATTCAAGTCAAAACAAGTTGATAGTTATCGTAAAATGGATAAATAAATAAGAAAAATAAAATAATATTTGACACAACTGACTCTTTATCTATTGTCGGTTCCCTTAGTCGTGGGTCCTATTAGATTAGGGTTCTCTCTATGGTATTTGCTGTGTTTTCCTCGTTTAAAGTATCACATACTAATATTATATTGCGTAATAATGAAACACACAAATGCTTTATATTATTCTTCATCCGCCTTCTCTAGAAAATAGAAAAATTGAGGTAAGTGACAAATCTTTAAATCTAATAATTAAATACAGTTTAAATATTGAAAAGCAAACAAAACTAATTTTTTCTCAAATTCCCATTTAGAATTTCAAATAATAGTGAAGACCCACCTCTTATAAACTTGAGAAATGCAACCGCAAATTCAAATAAATAAAATGCCGTTTTTTATTCTTCACAGCCACACTACATTTCTTGAGCAGGTACAGGTTCCACTTTCCCCTTTGATAAAAGCCATTTTACATTACCACAAGGCCACAGGATCATGACATTAAATTGATTGTAGTCTACTTAATATCCAGTTTTCAGTTCAATAGTAAATAATCACTGCTTTGTAACAACAAACCACCTTGCACTTATTGAACAATTTTCATCTAATTAATAAGAATCAATATGATGGGCATCTATGAGAGACTAAACCACAAAATGAAGGGGCATCTGTAATTGAAAATGGGATTTCCTCCCTTCATTCACATGCAAGATTACATTAAAATAGCCAATCAAACATAAGCAACTAACATTTGTTTATCTTCCTAAACAATGTGTCCTCCCTCCGCTTCCCACAAAAATAGCACATCGTAAGATGGCCATCAAAACTTTTTCTCATGTAGGCCTGGTCCACGTGGTCTTCGACGTCAACAAGTTTGCATAGTAAACTTTCTTTGTTTGCTCGTCCCAATAAGCCTGCATTTGAAAAAAACAAAAAAAATAATTTGAGGAAAATATAGCCACGGAATTTGAAAGATGGGCAGATACACTTCGAGCTGATATTTTTAGATTATCTGGAGCGATATTTTAATATTAGCTTGGGCTGATACTAAGTAGCCTCCATTGCCCCATAGAAGCAAGAACGAAGGAGTTCAAACATAAAATTACATGCATGGGTGATGCCGTTACCCATATTTAGACAGGAAGAAAATCAAGGTTTGGCGGGTGGAATGGATGGGAAACAGAAATGATGGCCAATATGCACATGCTTGCACAGATGCAGACAATATGGAAAGGAGAGAAAAACCTGCCATCCCGAAGGGAGATTTTTTGAAAGCTCAACCAAGTCAGGCTCTAGCTTCCCATTTGACACTAACTTCCCGTTCGACACTGGTTCCGAATGTTGAACCACATCACTTGTTGATTTGTTTTTTCCGCCCTTCTACGTTTCACTCTTTCGCGCCTGCACCAGAAAAAGTTTGCTGAATTAATAATAATGTTGGGTCATTATAAATTAAAAACCCACAATAATATTATATGATAAACTTTGTTAGGTAGGAGAGATGCGTAGAGCATCACATACCAGTCACCTCCCAAAGGCTGGAAATTTGCATTTTCCAAAGCTTGTCCACTAGATATCTGTTGCGCACGCCACTCCTGAAACAATGCAAATGATAAGCTATCTCTGCAGTGCACCATCATAACTAGATAAAATACTCAATAACTCAACTTTCTCCTCACCTCTATTTCCCGTTTTTTCTTTTTCTCTAACGCTTCATAGCTATTTTCAGGTTCGTCTTCCTCTTCTTCCTCCTTCAGTTCTTCCTTTGCAGCCTTCCACTGTAAAAGTAATAATCCATATAAGCTGTCTTTCCCAAATTCTGAAAGTCCTGTAAAATTTACAAAGCAGAGAGTGGAGAAGTTACTTTATCCACTAGACTGGACACCTTCTTATTCACCCTTAGAGATGGAGCCACTGATATAGTTCGCTTTTTTGTCCGTGTAACTGGTCATGAAATAAAAGATACAAAAATAAGACTCATTACAGAAGTCATACTTGCAGTGAATTGGATTAAAGATGGATATTTCCTACCGAGTAATACCTTTTGGTTGATTCTTAGTAGAAATTCCTTGAAGATCTGCTGAAGAATTGTTCTCTAAAGGAGTCACAATAGCAGGTTCTGACACTGAAATATGAGAATCTGATTTTATATTTGCAGTCAATTCAGGTGTTTCATGTACAACAGAAGCGCCAGAAGATTCGACAATATCTACTTTGACTTTATCTGGTTCAAAGGGTTTGACATCACCATTGATGCCAGAATAATCTATGGCACTATTAACATTTTCCAAAGGAAAATTTCCACTGGGATAATCATAATAGTTTGTTGAGACTACAGGATTAGCTATTGCTAGGGTTGGTGTCGGGAAGAGACTAGCTTGTCCATGATAGAGTTGATTGAGATCTGCAATTTGTGAGCCTTCCAAAGGTGTAAAATAGCTTGAACTAGAGACCTCAGATAAGGAAGTTCCATAATATTCATATCCAGTTCCTGAGTATGATATATTGTAGCCGTCAAAAGGAACAGATGGAAGCACTTGTGTGTAAGGTGCTGGAAGGGAGTATGATACAACTGTAGGTTCATCTGATGGTGGTGGAGGCGGGGGTGGGGGTGGTGGCTCATCGTCAGGAGGGGGAGGAGGAATCCAGTCTTCTTCACAAGAAGGTGGAGCAACCAGATTTTCAGCAGGAACAACAGACTCGCTTTTTGGAAGATAATCAGGAGGAACTGGCAACATAGAGGAGGTACTGCAAACCAGAGTTTCAGCATCTTCCGTATTTCCTTGGGTCAAATTATTTTCATCATCAACTTCCATATCAACATCCATATCCACGTCCTGACCACAAACATGCTCAGAAGCAGAAACTGAAATGTCATTCATTGGCAGTACATCTCCATTTTCCTGAATTAAAGGTTCTATTTGTTGGGATGAAACAGGCTCTTCCCCACTACAAGCCAAATCACTATTCTCTCTATCATTAACTTCAGCTTGAGATACCTCATGAGCTCCTTTGACATTGTTTGCTAGCTCAAATTTAGCAGATTGGAGAATTTCTGAGCTAGGAATAACATACTCAAGCCGCTTAAATTGTGTCTCAATATAGCTCCAGAGCGGAAGAAGTGCTGACCCGTATGGTGAAAGAGCTTTGCAGTCAGAGAGTCTGATTTCAGCTTCCATAATACATTTTTTCACAGACTCATCAGACCTGAAAGAGAGCAAATATTGAACAATTAAATCAGAGTTAATGTAAGGATACTAAAGGGAATTGAATAGAGAAACACAGCAGCTTACTCGTTAAGAGCGTGAAGCCTTTGCAACAAGTTATCCCCTTGCTTTACTAGTCTTGCAGGAAGGTCCTCCTCAAAACCAGGGAAATTAAATTCCTTATCCCTACTACTTGTAATGCTGCCATAATCAGTGGCATAGTTACCTTCACCAATGGTATTATATCCCATTTGAGTAGAAACAGCTATATTTAACACTTCGCAGCTGTGACTGTCACCAACAGTAGCCACCATATTCACATTTTCCATCGTATCCAAAAGACTACCATCACCAGATGCATTTGAGTGCCCATATGATGATCTCTCATTTTGATCAGAATTGGTTATGTTGAGAGTGACAGTTTCACTTCCTTCAGGAACAGAAATTTCATTCTTTTCAGAGCCTTCAAGCAAAACATGAGGTACCTCCCATGAAGTTTCCCCAGTTATGGTATTCCAGTAATAATATTGATTGCTTTCTTCATGCATCACAAGCTTCCATCCATTGGCAACATCTCCAACAATTTGTGCCGCCGAATTTCCAGAAACTTCTTGTTCCAAAGATGGATTGGTACTGCGATCACCTGCATTGACAATTTCCAATGTTTCTGTAACAACGTCATTGGCAGTGATCCTAGCAGCTGCCACATCACTGTTTGAACTCTCCATATTACCAGCATCTGCAACAAGGACCTTGGAATCTTCATGTACTGCAGGTATGTCTTCAGCCTGCAAAAATATCGAATCTTCAGTTGACTACTATAATATAACAAATTTCAACAACTCCTGTGCCAGTTCCCACACCCACCCACACACACACACACACACACACACACAACAAAAAAAACAAAAAAAAAGACCTACTTTGCCAAAAACCATATAGATTGAAACAATGTTTTAAGAGAGATTACCCCTACATATTCTTTCTAGGGAAACAGATTTTACTAATTGCCAACTGTCGAAGTGCCAAGCACTGTAGTGAAATTAAAAATCAAGTGTTTAGAAATGAATGATACATGAACAAAAGCATTAGACAAGAAAAAGGCTTTATTGTAAAATTATTCTATGAGAGAACAACAAATGGGCCAGGGTATTTACCCAAGCAGAGAAAAGTAAAAAGCAACCCAGGTTGAACATTTTTTCTTTTTAAAAAAAAGAAGAATATAAAAAGAATACAATTATTGAAAAGTTACCTTGGTAATACAAGCATCTGATGCATCCCCACCAGCCGTATATTTAGCAGTCTCATTCTCCTCTTCAACAAGGTCGCTATCACTATACTGTCCAAGCAATGACAATGAACCATCTGGTTGAGTACCTGTATAAATAAAAAAATTCAGTGTAAATCAATCATGTCAAAGATGCAGACATTAAATATCCTAAAATGAGTGGATCCATTACTTAATAGTCAAAATACAAAAGTTATATCTTCATTCACAGGCATTAAAGCATCAGAAAAAAATATTAACAATTCATTTAAAATCTCTCCATAATAGCACAGCAACTACCTGCCTGCAGAAACAGAAAAAACCCCTTAGGATTCACAAATCAAATAAAGCAGAATGTACGAACCGAGAAGGCAACATTTTTCCTGCTGAAATCCCCAAAATGTTTAGATGGTGTCAAAGAGGGCCATAGCAATGTCGGAGTTCATTTCACTGTGGCCGCTTCTACCCTACAGTCTCAAAACAAGAGTCTTTGAAAAAATACTGACGGAACCCACCTGAAGACGGGGAAACTGGAACCACAGGACGGCCGTTTTGTTCATGGCCACCTGTTACTTCATGATTTACAGTGGATCCTACCGCGTCTCCTAGTCAAAGGAAAAATTCAAAGTTTAAGAGAGTCAAACACCATTTCATGAGTACACTCCTAGGCAAACAAAATTATTCTGCTTTTATACATCTAAAAATCATATAACTTAGTGAACACCCTTCATAACGCCAACCCTCCTTTGTCTCGGCTCGAAAATGATGCATTAGCGGAGTTCATCTTTTTCCATAAAACAAAGATGTACAATCACGAATTTTATTTGCAAATACATGACAAGAAATTTTCGCCACATTGAAAACACCCACACCAGCATCTCTACTTTGCACAAGCCCAACTACAAAATAAAAAACTATCCACCGTATTGAAACCATCCACACCAACATCTCCACCATGCACAAACCTAACTACAAATTCAAAAACTTTTCACCATCTTATAAACATCTTGATATTGTTGATGGCTTTTGATAAATATTTGTAAACGTATGCATTGATGGTGGAATAGTACTCGGTTAGAAGGAAAAGATAATTGGAAACAGGGAGCTGAAAACATAAAAAGGTTGGCTTTATCTATATCTAATATATGAATGGAAAGTTCGCCCCTGTGGGGCCTACCATCTACTTATTCACATGTCCCTAAATATTGTTACTATTTTATCTGTTCTTATTGGGAAAGCATTAATTAAATATTTAAGTATTTACTTTACAATTCTTTCCTTAATTAAGAACTCAAGCATTCTTACGATCTTACCCATTCTTATTAGGGAAAGATCAATTAATTGTAGTGTTAGTTAACTGTAGTACTAATTAACTTATATAAAAGAATTTATGAATATTAAAAAATGTAAAAATTTTATAAGGCCCGTGCATAGGGCCTCTCAACTAGCGTTTAGATGAAGCAATGGAATGAAAATTCTTCTTCTTCCCAAACCTTTCTCTTCTTCTTCATCTACTCTTCCTCTCTTTATCCCAATTATTCTATCTTTCATCATTAAATTCAAATCTCCATTGCTGCTTTCAATCCTCCTCAAAAGCAACCCTTTTTCCAAAATTTTCCTGTCTTAACTCTCTTATTCACTTATAATCCATTTCAAATTCTGCACAGCCGTGTCACATCTACGCCAACACGTCAAATAGGCACAAATCCAACTGCAAATTTAACAACTTCCCACCATATTAGAAGCATCTTCACCAAAATTTCCACTACCCACAAATCAAACAACTTTACACCCAATTAGCAACACGTACACCCAATCCAACCGGGAAAAGACTAGTTTGATTGCAAATACAAGAGCAAACATCACAAAAGAGGGAGAGCCGATTACCAGAGGGTTCCGCGAAAAGGTCGAGCTTACACGCCGGCCGGCGCCGCCAAGGGCGGCGAGACGCCGCTCCTTCCTCTTCCCCATCTCAATTTTCCCCCAAATCAATCGTCAGGACCGCAAATCGGAGCTCGAAAAGAGGGAAGAACGCCGCCTCCCGAACCCTAATTCGCCGCTCCTTTGGCTCCTGCTATTTTTCTATTATGCATGTGTCAGACCCGGGTGTGTTTTTTTCATTTTAAAAAAGTTATAAAATTATAATAATAATATGCGCGGATAAATTTCAAACTTACTAAAATAGCATATATTAAAAATATAAAAAAAATAATTTCAAAAAATATTACTCAATTATTTAAAATTAAATAATGAATATTTATTAAATTTAGCAAAACTGTAGTTGCATACAAATATTATAAATAATTTTAATTTTAAATAAGCAAAATTTTAAATAATTATATACTATAAATTTTCTTAATAATAAATGATAATATATAAATCAATAATTAATTAATTAACAAAGTCAAATTTGTAAAAATCTAAATTTAAGAACGTATATTGAATAATAAATTTAATTCGAATTATATAATTATTAAATTATCAATTTTTGATCTTTTATGTATTATTTTTACTGTATTTTTACTGTATAGACCAAATATATTTTTATTGTATTATTTTTAAATAAAAAATAAGAAATATTCATTTAATTTTAACTCGTCTACAAATATTAAAAGTAATTTCAATAAGTAATTTTTTTAATAACTAAATAAAATTTATTTTTTTGAAGATTTTTAGTTTGAATAGAATTATGCTGTAAGTTTTTTTAATAGTAAATAAGAATATCTGAATAAATAAATATATAAAATCTGAAAAATCTAAATAAACAAGTACAAACTTTTATTTTTGATAGTATAATGATAAATATATTACATTTTATTAATATTTATAAAATTCCTAATTTTGGTGGAATTATAATCCCATACTTTTTAATATAAATAATAAGAATAATAATTAAATAAGAATTAACGGGCCCATAAAGCTATTATGTGGCAATAATCAATCTCGACACACACAAAAACTAAAATGTGAGAGAGCAAAAAAAATCTATAGTTTCAAAGTAAATTAGCGAAAGACTCGCGAGTTGCGGTGGAAATATTTGAAATTATTAATAATATATATAATGAGTACACAAAATCAATTTCAAAATTATTAGTACATTAACAAAACACATATTTATTTAGTGTTAATAAAAAATATGTAACACCCTCATTTCAGTTCATCTAAGAACAAAGTCAAAAATGCTACAATCGAATCGAGTCACGTCTAAAGTTGTTAGTCAATAAGATTTAATTGATAAAATAAATCGAAATAACTCGCTTGGCATCATAAGAATAGAAGACATTGTTAAATATGAATCAAAACATATCAAATATAAATAAAAGTAAGAAAGAAAATAATTTCAGTGAGCTCAAGTGTGTGTACCGTTTATCTATCCTCCCACCAAAGTCAACTCAGGATTGCAAGAACTATAAATATAATATGAAAAACGTTAGTAACAAGTGTTAATAGTTTGAAAAATAATTAGTGCAAACTAGCAAATGGGTATTCCATTACCCACAGAAGCTTAGGAAACTTCAAAATTGCCTCACACTGTGCGGTAAGCAAACATACTTAAACCAAGTGTCGACGCGCATGCACAACTAATATTCATATTCATACATATAATTACTTACACCCTCACATCTTCTATATTACACCCACCACAATACTCGAGTGGCAAAAAGAAGGGTTAAGTTAGTACCACAAATTTTGGAAAATGCATTGCGTTACACAATACCCTCATACTTCGCACTACCTCATGGTTTGAAAGAGTACTAGTGCGGTCCATATATCCCTGTACACACTCTTAGTCGTAAAAGTTGTAAACCCTCATATTTATACATATAAGCTTGGGAGAGGATTTAATACTTAGTTTCTGGATCTTATCTTTCGAAAACCATCAAAGGATCTCAACCTTGAAGTTTTATTAAACATGTGTAGAAAACACGGGTAAATGGCCCATTATCAGAGGGATTCGATAAAACACCGTCGATGTCATCCTACGTATAAAGCATGGTTAAACTTGACACGCAAGGAGTCAAGCAGAGATCAAGCTAAGGGAGAGTCCTACGAACCTGTGGTTAAAGCTCCAAGCGTATCGACACATCTACAATGAGCTCGAGCTCGGACTGTGTAACCTACATCAAAACCCACTGCTAAGTAAAATACTGATGTCTCTATATGATGCATGCGTGTGGTATGGGCTCATATTATCAATACATCATAATAAAGAAAACAATGCTAACAAACCTATAACTAAACACGTGGCATACAAATCAAGATATAATAATAAATAAATAAGAGAAATGCACTCATAGATAATTAGATAAATAATGAATACATGAACATAAATAATATTCTAATCATAAAATAATAATATAATTATACTATATAAATACACGGGTAAATACGAGTAAATATCAATATATAATCATGTTAGTAAACATATAAATAAATATATATATAATAATTTAATAAATAAATAAATAAACAAATAATTATTACTCATTAATTATGAATATTAATAATATCATAGTTATACAATACAAGAATACATAATTAAATACAAATAAATAATAACATATACGTGAACAAACAAATAGATGAATAAAGAAATAAATACAATTTAGTAAATATAAATTATACTAATATTAAAAAGTAAATATATCATTATTAATAATAAATAATCATATAAACATGCATTATAATCAATAAATACACGAATAATAAGAAATAAAGAATAATAATAATTAATTAATAATAAAATAATAAGTAAATAATCATAATCATAACATCTAAATATGTTAAATCATATGAATATGCATCTAAACTAATATAGGGGTTCTTGAATTACCGAAATCGATTGAGAAAAGGCAGAAAATAGGCTAAAAATAAGTTGAACCGGGCAACTGAGCTAAACTGAACCGAGTTGGTTGACTCAACGTGGTCTGGGTTATATAAACTAGTGGGCTAGGTCAACTGGGTCGGTCTGGACTGTTGGACACAAACACGGGCTCGGATTGGTAGACTCGGGCACGACCAAGCGAATGCGAACTCGGGCAGGCAAATACGAACACAGGCAAACAAGCCAGACGTGGCAACCGGTACCCATCGCCAAAAAATGCTGACAGTTTCGAGGCTGTGGTCGCCACTTGTCAGGATCAACAGAGGGCGTCAAGGTGGAGGTGTGGGTCATGATGATCGACTTAGTATGGCTAGTGGCTGGTAGGAAAAGACGAAAGCTGTCGTCCGAAGAGGCGACGTCACTAACGATGATCGCGGCCAAGGTGGTGGTCAAGGGTGGTCTCAAAATGAAGATCTCGATAAAGGTAATATGCTTGGGTGGTCGGATTGGCTGGAGGTGGCTCACCAGTGCTGAAAAACGGCTTGAAAGGGTGGCGGTGGCGACAAAAATAAACTGCAAAAATGCCGGCGGTGCCGGTGGCGATGGTGGGTAAAGACTGATAGTAGGCCATGAGGTGGTTACGGCCATACCTATCCAGTGGCCAGAGGAGGGCGGGGATCTAGCCGGCGGTGAGCCAAAGTGGTCGCGGCGCTAAGGTGAAAATCCTCAAAATTGTGAGAAATCTTTGAAAATTAATGGGAGAAAGCTAGGGCTAGCGTAGGGCCCATATATGGGCATATGCACTATACATACGGAGGATCGAGACCGTCTAAAATCAAAACTGACTCTAGACGTAAAATTTACTCTATCGGTGGGAATCGAGACAAGAAGGCTAAATAGACCTTGAAACCCTGAACCCAATCTAGTGAAAATCTAAAACTAAATCAAGTTGGGCCCATGAGGGCACAATCCTGTGATCCAAAATCCCTATGATGTATGAAAATGAATTCTGATAAAATGCCACTTATAAAATTCTGAATTCCAAAAATAAAACGGATAGAATTCCAAAAATATATCTGATATTTGCATTCACACAGAATTCTAATCTACTGTATAAATCACTTTGAATCTGGGTCTTGACCCACCTATGTATTTTATTCACATTTCACATCATATCATCATGTCTTACATTTAATCACATCATTCTCAATATAATAACAATATAAACAAAATATTAAACATTCTATCATCTGGCATATATGTGCAAGTGATATCACTGCTCCTCTGTCAAGCTAGCACATCCAATTCATGTTCATCACCTACATATATTATAAAAACACGTCAATAACAAGTGTTATTGGTCCAAAATGTAATTATAACAGATTGGCTATGAGAGCTAAGTCTCATTTAAAGACAAACATTCGTATACTACGCTAGAACTCTCTGAAGGGTGCTTACTAAGGAGCCGTCAGGCTACAGACCCTGTAGCATCCCGAACTGACTGGTTTACTGATGCCTCTTGGCATTTTCTCATTTCATTTTCTTGATCCCTCAGGACTACCAGTATATCCTAAGCTCTCTCTTTTCCTCCATAATTCTCCTAGCCTTGAGTACAAAGGTCGAGTACTCTTAGGCAGTGGCCTTTAATGCTCTTTGAACCACAAGTTCGGACATGCATTGTACTTAATAGTACCAGTAAACCTCTACATTCTCCGGGTGTGAGGAACTCAAATGTAGAGTTGTCAGGATCCCTCAGGAATAGAATAGCTCCCTCACTAATCTAGAGCCCGCTTTAATTGGCACGTGCACCAGCTCATGGTACCTGCGAGTCAATTTTCCCATCTCTCATCTCACTGAAATGTGATAAAATTATGTATATAGGAACAAGAAGGGATTTACATAATACGCTCGAAGGCAACTTGTGTTAGATATTATTTTTCGAAAATAATACTCAAGGGATCTCATCCTTGAGTGTTATTAATCCATAAAACTTGGTGATTAAATAACTTAGGTTAAGTGGTATCTGATAAAATGCCACTTAACCTGTAACACCCCAAATCCGGTTCACACTCGTGAACCGAACCGGCATGTTACCAGCCCCGGTTAGGTCGGCTAACCCGAACCTAACTCATACGGATCCAATCTCGGCGTCTTAAGATGTAGATACGACTTGTCATGCATGGATAAATTCATAAAACCCTAACATGATACTACATGGATGACATGCAACCTAAATTTCACACCAACACAATTACAATCAAAATTAGCAAAAATTCTAAAATGAAAGGGACAGAATTTCCCCTAAAAATGCAATTAGGGGCCACCCTGTCAAAATCGTATATTCAAACATATATACGTATAGCAACAATAGTATTCACACATACTTCTAATCTATTATATTCATCATTCTCTGAACTTTGGGTCCTAACCCATCACACTTTTGCTGCGCTACTCTGATCATTTCACATTCTATCATGTCTCATGCATTTGAACATGTCATTCACAATATAATAACATAATAACACAAAATTAAACATTCAGAAATCTAACATGTGTGTGTGTACAAGACCTCATTGCTCCTCCGTCCAAGCTGGCTCCTCCAACTCGTGATTATTACCTACATATAGTATAAAAACACGTCAGTAACAAGTGTTACTGGTCCGGAAAATAAAATAACTATAACAAGCTGGCTATGAGAGCAAACTCTCATATGAAAGAAAACCATATACTTCCTCAAGAACTCTCTGAAGGGCACTACTGAGGAGCCACTGGGCTGCAGACCCGGTAGCATCCCGAACTTACTGATCTGCTACTGGTACTGTGCCGCTCTCGGCACTTCTTTTTCAGTACTTCTCGTGAAACTTTATCCTAAGCCCTCTCCTTACCTCCATATTTCTCTTGGCCTTGAGCTCGAAGGCCGAGTACTCTCAGGCAGTCGCCTTTAGTACCCTTTGAACCACAAGTCTGGACATGCCCTATACTAAACAGTACCCGTAAACCTCCACATTCTCCGGGTGTGAGGAACTCAAACGCGGAGTTGTCAGAGATCCCTCGGGAATGGAACAGTCCGCTGGCACTAATCCAGAGCCCGCTTTGACTGTCACGGCATCCTCTGCATGGTACGTGCAGTCGGTTTCTCCATCTCTCGTCTCACTGAAAACTCGATAAAACTATATATATAGGCCTGGGAAGGGATTCATATAATAGGCCTGTGGGTTATAGGCCCACACGCTTCTACCGCACGACTCTTATCTATGGTAAGGTTAAGGTCTCATGTAATTAGTAAGGGAGATAAAATCCCTATATAACATATCGGGTGGCCAAAATATTGGTAGGTCTATGGACTTGTCTCTAAGATTACCATGATTTACTATGCCACAGGTGATCAGTCTGTGAAACAGTCAATCAATGACAAACCTCAGAAACGGCTCCTAAGTGGCTCTAGTTCAATCAGCTAACAGTAGGCACATGTTTCTCGACACCGTACTAGTCACGCACTTCTAAACGGGCGGGGTTCAAACGACCCAAAGAACCACTGTCTCCCCTCAAGTCTACGGGGACTCATAATGAGGTTCGACACATGTCTCGTCCGCTCTTCAGTGGTGTGTGACCTGCCGTCCCGTACCGATTTGTAGCACTAATCTTGACTCACATGACTACTACTGCTGTGGTAGACTCTCAAGCAAAGCTATCAATGAAGATGAGCATACACTGATATACTCCATCTGGTCCACTCTCATGTTGGGGTGAAATCCTCATTGGAAGATCGATCTGCAAACATCTACCTGTACTGTAAAACCTAATCAGTACCATGAAGGTACCTCTATACTCGGGCAAGGCTCAATCCTATGGTTCAAGGTGAGAACCTAATCGTGCTGGCGAAACACAAAGAAATCAATATCTCTCTGAAAGACCCTTCCTCACTAACCCTCTATCCATGCCCAATACTCTAATACAAGCCTAACCCCTGTCGCATACTGGCCCATCGCTACATGGGTTAAACTGCATATGTCCATGTACCAACCATCTGATCTATGTATGCTGGCTGTGACCCATGGATGCACGATCATGCAGTCTACACAATCTGATCATTGTGACCATCCTATCTGGAGGTCACTCTGTCATGTTCCCTGACTCTGTCCATACGCATCCCTATGAGACTGTAACTAACAGTGTCTGATGGGGACATCTTGCAATATTCATCTGACCCAATGTATCAGGTCAAAACACTAATTGCAAGAGAGCTGTGAAGTCGGATCCTAGGCCATCTCATCTAAATGACTCACTTTTCCTAACTCTTATCTGTTCTGCTAATTTCCACTGTGGTTGTAACTAGATCCGGCAGCCACGGTGGCGACGGCCTCCGTTCCAGTCGAGGAGGGTCGCTGGGTGGTCGGTGGTGCTGAGGCGACCACTGGATGACGGCTGCGACCATAGTTATCTAATAGATAATATGTAATTAAATACAAATAAATAATAACATACATGCAATAAACAAATAGATAAATAGCCAGCCGTGAGGCAGTCATGGTGGTGGCCGATCTGGTGGCTAGGGGAGGGCCGGAGACTCGCCGGTGGCGAGCGGAATTGGTGGCAATGCTAGGGGTGGAAAACTCCAAAAATGTTGGAAAATCTCTCAAAATAGATAGGTCAAAGCTAGGGCTAACATGGGTGGCTCTGATCTTGCCACATGCATGATCGGAACGTTCAACAACTTGTGGCCTAGTGGGGCCCACTTTAGGTATATGCAATATATATATATATGTGGACGAAAAGCTTAGATTGAGACCCTCCAAAGTCAAAACTTACTCGAGTCCTAAAAGTGACTCTATATGTGGGAATCGAGGCAAGAAGGGTAAATAGACCTCAAAACACGGAACTCAATGAGGTGAAAATTTGTGACTCAAATCAAGCTAGGCCCATAGGGGCAATCTAGTAGTCCAATATCCCTGAGATGGATGTAAATGAGATACCCTAAAAATCCCAAATGGATACTAAATGTTGCAATGGCCTAGATCTAACCCATAAAAAAAAATTGTATACCTCGTGTACGCACTATTAACTCATATTTTACAGGAGCTTAATTGAAGCTATCATCTGCATGTTAGGCATACTCAGCTTATACAACATGCTCATACGGCCATCTAGGCCACATACTCATGCCTTGAAAACTAGTCTAGCTCGAAATCATTCGAACCGACTCAAGACTGGCCCAAATCCCGCAAAATTATAAGCAGGTAAAACCCTAACTTGAAGCTGGGGTTTTACAACCTCTCATCCTTATAAAAATTTTGCCCCTAGAATTTCTCACATCAACTAGTAGCTCTCCCACGAAAGCTAGCTATACATCGCCCAAATGGACCAACATGAAGCTAGAACTCTGAACACTAACAAAGCTCGCTACCTCCTTACTAATCTAACTGGACTGACCATACATGCTAGAATCATCTTGTTGGACTAGCTCCTAGGGTCACTGCAAACTATGGGGACTAAAATGTAATGACCTTGATGGGGAAAAACCTAGGTTCACCCCTAAGGGCCGACTGGGTAGTCAAGCTGGTAATCTAAAGTACTGTAGGGTACAAGTATGAGCTACATCAGGAAAAACTATGTTGATGTGAGGTATGCAGCCTAACATCCACCCATGTCAACTACGTGTACCCTCAAGGCACTCTGCTCCACGTCCCACGACTATAATGGGTGTCCTGCGAGTCCTGCTAGCATACGATGGACTCTAGTGCTATGTAAGGGTGTATGCTAATGAGCTATGTGGTTCACTGTCACCAGTCTAGGTCAAACACTCAGGTGTTCCTGTAAAAGGAACTGGACCGCTCACCGGATCCTAGATAACTCAATCCGAAGTCAAGTATCTCACTCTATTCCATAATGAAACAAAAACAGCTGCTATGACTCTACTATGTGCTATCACTCTTATAACTATCTACATAACCATTAACTGCTGCTCAAGGGAGCTCTTTGTGATGGAGTTGACAGCAAGAACATCTATACATGTATATGTACAACATGCCTCAAGGAGTATGAAAGCATACTCTATATGGAACTGTGGGATCTGCATCTGATCTGTGGCACATACACTAGTCAATGTTTGCTCATTTCAACCCTCTAGTAAACTAATGGTAGACTGATATATCTGGAACTAAAAGTGTGAAAATGCTCAACTCTGTCTGGTGTTTATGGGTCACATGAGAAGAGACAGGATCTCTCATCTAAGTTTGATCAAACTACTCTCAAACTCTAACTTGGAGGTGTCTCATTCTCACATGGTCTTACATCATGTGTACAAAGTAGTGTATTGAGCTGAAAATCTCTGTCTAGCCTACTGGGTGGCTCAAAAATATGGGTAGGTCGATGGCCGTGTCTCTAAGATCATCATGATTGGACTCCACCATAGGTGGTCAATCTATGGAACAACCAATCAGTGATGAATCTAAGAGACGTTTCCTAAGTGACCCTAGTTCAATCAACTAACAGTAGACATGTGTTTCTTGATATTGTACTAGTCACACACTTTTAAATGGGTGGGGTTCAAAAGTCCCAAAGAACCACTATTTCCCCTCGAGTCTACAGTAACTCATAGTGAGGTTTGACATGTGTCTCATCCGCTCTTCGGTGGTGTGTGACTGTAGTCCCATACCGATTTCTAGCACTAATCTTGACTCACATAACTACTACCATTGTGGTAGACTCTCAGGCAAAGCTATAAGTTAAGATGAGCATACACTAGTATTCCTCTATCTAGTCAAGAATCCCTGTCTGGGTCGCTCCCAAGCTAGGGTGAAGTTGTCGCCACCAAACTGATCTACCATCATTTATCTGTGTTGTAAGCCCTTAACATTACCACGAAAGTACCCCCTATACTCGTGACAAAGACTCAAACCTACGGCTCAAGGTAAGAACCGAATCATCCTGGCGTAGCACAAGGAAATCACTCTCTCCTTAAAGGATGCTCACTCACTTAACCCACCATCTATGCACCCCTACAAGACTATCACTAACACTATTTAATGATGCTATCTTGCAACACACATCCGACCTTTGGATTTCAGATCAAGGTGATGGTATACAAGATGGCTGGTGAAGTTGATCCTCTGCCATCATAGTACTCCTAACTCTCTTATGTCCTACTATAGTTGTACTATGTCCTCAATCTCTGACCCTATTTGGCACCGAATGTTGTGACATGCGGTCTTTGTGCAAGGCTAAGAACATCCTCAAGTAGTTGTTTTCCTGTATGGTGAGGTAACTACTTGGCCTTTGCTTTCACAATAACTACATACTCGGATGGTGGTAGTGCATCATAGATGGTGGTTGTGCATTTAGGATGATGGTTGTGCATTATGGAAGGTGGTTGTGCAACTTGAATGACAGTTGCGCAACTCAGATGGCGGTTGTGTATCACGAATGGTGCTTTCGCTATCCAACTACTAAAGATCTGATCCTAATCATGTATATTGTTATCTCACTCCTGTCTCTGGCATGTCTTCCTCCATGTGTCTATCTCCCCATAGGTGGTTGCTAACAACTCGCCTCATGCTCTCCAACCATGCATGTCTAATCCGGAGACACACATGGAGTGGTGACACGTACGATAATGAACGAATGTTGAGTATACACTAGTCTCCTAAAATTTGGAGTGACTGCTCCCATAAGCGTTGGCTAGTTCTCAATAGAAATCACTGATCTGGCCCTCAGTAGATCAAGTGAAATCCAATCAACCAACTAAATCCATGGTCAAAGGTAATCTTGCTCATCATCCATGGGACTTGTAGATCCACCTCGCTACTCAACCTCATCCATTGTTATCTCCTGGAAGTGGTTCATCTCAAGTTATCCGCCCAAACTCTCATTTGGGCTCCAAATGCTTGAGTGGATCTGTTGGCATAGCCACATCATCCAACCACAAGGAACTGTCTCAAGGTCTAAGTCTCCAAGGTAGACCCCGGACTACGCCTAATGGATCTATTTAAGGCACTCGATGGTCCATGCCCATGTGTCACGTAACTATGTGAGTATCTCCATATTCCAAGCTCCTTACTGGTGCCAACTCTTATAACTCCGTCTCACAATGTGCACCATGTCCCAAGGAAGGACTGATGTGGTGAGATACGAAAAGATAGGCAAGTATTGTAATGTCCATAGTGGTCAAGGTAATCCTGTTCACAATCCGACTCAACCTTAGCTTACTAAACATGTGGACACACTTAAGTCGTCCAAATCTCTAGCACAATAAAAGGGAAGAACGAGTCTATAAGCTTATCATGACATGCTTGTAAGATCCATGCTAGCATCTACTAAAATCATGATCTCATATCCATCTCATATCTTCTTTATAACTATTAAAACTGAAACTTACACTGCTCATGTCTGAATTAGCCCACAATCTGAAATCCTTAAAAAATAAAGGAAATACATGCCAACTTGGCTAAGGACAATTCCACACACTTAGCTCAAAACAAAAGTCTTCCATCTCAATCAACCAAGACATGGCTCTGATACCATAACTGTAACACCCCAATTTTGGTACACCTAAGAACCGAATCAGAAATGTTATGATCTAGTTGAATCATGTCTAAAGTTGCTAATCTAAAAGACTCGATCAATAATATAGATAGAAATAACCCACTTGGCAACTTGAAAATAGAAGAAGATACTATATATGTGCTAAACACATCAAATATAAATAAAAGTATAAAAGTAAATAATTGTGTTGAGCTCAAGTGTTTGTAGCACTTATTTGTCCTCCCACCGAAGCTAACTCAGGACCACAAGACCCATATATATGATATGAAAAACATTAATAACGAGTGTTACTAGTCCAAAAAATAACCACTACAAACTGGCAAGTGGAATCTGGTATTCACGGGAAAGAAAAATATATACATATCATCCATGTGAACTCTCAAAGGGTACTAATCAGGAGTCGTCAGCCTCAGCTTGACAGCTTCCCATTCTAACTTGTCAGATCTCTTGGCAATTTCTCATTTTCTTTTTATCCCTTGGGACTACTAGTATATCTTAAAGCCCTCTACATCCTCCGTATAACTCTTGGCCTAGAGCACAAAGTCATGTAGTCTCAGGCAGTCGCCTTCAACACCCTTTTAAATTACATGTCCGAACGTATGTTGTAGCAACTAGTACTCATAAACCTCCATGTTTCTCTAGGTGTGAGGAAACTAAAAATGAGGAGTTGTTAGGATCACTTAGGAATGGAACAACCCGCTCACCAATCCAGAGCTCTCTTTGACTAGCACATGCATCGTTTATGGTACGTGCGAGTCGATTTTACCATCTCTGGTCTCACTAAAAACTTGATAAAATCTTATATAAGCCTAGGAAAGGATTTATATAACAGGGCCAAAAGCAACTTGTGGTGGATCTTGTCTTTGAAATCAGGCTCAAGGGATCTCATCCTCGAGGGTTATTAATCACTGGAAGTAAAATACGTCTAACTTGCTCATGTTATATGGGATCAGATAAAACAACCACTAAACATGTCCTACAATCTAGAAATCAAATCAATGATAGAACATAATGATGAAAACTGAGAAGAGTCCTAATGGACCTGTGGTCCAAGCGCTAATCGTGATGTCTCATCTACGGTGAGCTCAGACTCCAAAACCTACATCAAAACTAACTCCTAAGTAAAATACATGATATCTCTATATGATGCATACACATAGTGTGTGCTCACATCATCAATACATCCTAATAAAGAAGACAATGCTAAATAAACCTACAACTAAACATACAACATGCAAATCATGACATAATAAACAAAATAACAAATAAAAAAATAATAAATACATAAATAAATACACTCACAAATAAATAGATAAATAATAAATACCTAAAAATAAATAATGTGCCAATCATAAAATAATAATATCATTATACTATATAGATACACGGCTAAACACATGTAAATATCACATATACTAATGTTAGTAAACATATAAATAATTAAATATATAAATACATAATCATTCAATAAATAAATAAATAAATAGTTAATATTAAATAATCATGAATAATAATAATATCATATTTATCAAATACAGAATGCGTAATTAAATACAAAGAAATAATCACATACACGTAACAAACAAATAGATAAATTAAAAAATTAAAAAATAAAATTTAGTAAACATGAATAAGATTAATATTAATTAGTAAATATATCAATAAGAATAATAAACAATCACATAAGCATTCATCATATACGACAAGCATATAAATAAAAAGATATGAACATTAATAAATAAATACATAAATAAAAACACTCGTAACATCAAAATATATTAAATAATATGAATATACATCTAAATTAATATAGGGGTTCTCGAATTACCAAAAACAGCCAAACCGAGGAGAGAATGAGCTGAACTGAGTTAACTGCCATGAACGAAACCAGGTCCACAAAGTTAATTGGTGGCTAAGTCGGTTGGGCTAGTCTAGACTAATGGATGCAAACGCAGACACGGATGTAGGCAAGTAGGCAGATGCGAATGGGTGAAAAGGACTGGGGCCAGCTGATGTGAACATAGGCAGGCGAACACAGGTTTGATAGGGCAGGCGGTGCCCATTGCCGAAAAATACCGATGGAGGCGCGACATAGGTGATAGTGGTAGTGGTCGGCAAGGATGCAAACACTAGCCGAAAAATGGCTGGAAAAGGGGTGGAATCGCCACTTGGTGCGGCAACGTCACTGGTGGGGATCACGGCTATGGCAGTGGTGATGGGTGGTCTCAAAATAAAGGTCTTGGTGAAGGCAAGCTGTTTGGGTGGTCGGATCTGCAAGAGGTGTCTTGCGGAGGGTGGAAAATGGCTCGACTGTTGGTGGTGGCGATACAATACCGATGGACAAAAGCTATCGCCACCGACAACTACAGTGGTGCCAGTGGTGGTGAAGGGTATGGATCAATAGCTGGGCACAAGGCAGTCATGGTGGTGCCAGTCTGGTGCCCAGGGGAGGGCTAGAGACTTGTCGGTGGCGAGCCAAAGTGGCGGCGATGCTAGGGTGTAAAATTCCTAAAATGTGAGAAAATCTCTCAAAATAGATGGGAGAAAGCTAGGGCTAACGTGAACAACTCTGATATTGCCAAGTGGCAGGATCAAAACGTTCGACAACTAGTAGCCTAGTAGGGACCACCTATGGGTATATGCAATATATATATATATAGGAAAAAAGATTGTTGTATTAGAGTACAGCTAAGTTGGCTGTGATAGAAATTGTTTACAGCCGTTAGATGATGATCCGACGGTTGAAATTCAATCCCCAAAAAAACATTGTTTCTCCTCCCCACCCTCCCTTTCTCCGTTCCAGCGTCCACCGGCAAGTCTGCCGTCGCCGGCGGAGTCTTCGTCGGCCTCATCAAGGGCGCCGACATCGTGTTCCAGCCCTTCATCCCCCTCGTCCCCGTCGAGGTTGGTGGTAATGCTAGCCGATTCGCCCGGGACCGCCCCTGCTCTGCCTACCGCGACGCCCAGCACCGCCCCTGCTCTGCCTACTGCGACGCCCGGCACCGCCCCTGCTCTGCCTACCGTGATGCCCTGCCAAGTTCACATTTTTCCTTCGTCGACCACATCGCTAATGTCCGCAAAGCCGTCGCCTACGCCAGCCATTGATCACGAATTCGCCGAGGCAGTTGTCGTGAGGGCGGTTGACGGCTAGGACGCTGGCGGCCGGGGAACGAAAACGACAGGGACAGGGGGAAGGAATGGAGGCGATGGCGAGGCGGCGACGGCACTGGCCGGCGGCGGCGCGGCAAAACAGGGGCGAAAAGAGATCGATTGCACGGCAGAGCAGGGGAGAACGAAATGGGAGGGGTAGTTTCGTAATAAAAAGTTTACTCGTTGCCGACTCGAGTCAATATTATAAAATAAATTTAAAAAAATATTAAAAAATACAGTAAATACCATAAAATAAAATAATTTCGTAATAAAAACTTATGGTATTTTAATTTATTTTTTAATATTTTTTGGGATTTATTTCGTAATATTGACCTCGAGTCGGGAGCGAGTAAAATTTTTATTACAAAATTACCCCTCTCAAAAATTATGAACAAAATAGGGTAAAATACCATAAAATAAAATAATCCATTAGAATTTGATTATGTTGTGTTATGATATTTTCCTGTATTTTTTTATGTTTTTTGGGATTTATTTTGTAATATTGACTCGAGTCGGGACCGAGTCAAATTTTTATTACAAAACTACCACTCTCGAAAATTATGAACAAAATAAGGTAAAATAACATAAAATAAAATAATCCATTAGAATTTGATTATTTTGTGTTATGATATTTTCTTGTATTTTTTATATTTTTTGGGATTTATTTTGTAATATTGACTCGAGTCGAGATCGAGTCAAATTTTTATTTTCAGCCCTTTGATGACGATCCGACGGCTCAGAGAAAGCCAACTCTGTTTTCTGGAAAGCAAACACTGTGCATTTCCAGCACTTCATCACTCTGTTTTACACCCTATTTCAATATGAGGTTTTTTCTCCGCCCTCCTTAAGTCTGCTGTCGCCGGCGGAGCCCTCCTCGGCCTCATCGAGGGCGTCGGCTTCATGCTCAATGCTTCGTCTCCCCATCCCCGTCGAGGAGGGAGTGGACTGCGCGGTGGGCTTGGTGGACCGTCGCTGGCGATGGCGGGGGAAACAGATGAAGCGGGAACGGACGAAGCGGGAACGGACGAAGCGGGAAAGAGAGGGGCGGGGGAGAAGAAGGAGTTTAGGTGCGGAGGGTAGTTTCGTAATAAAAACTTTATTCGCTCCCGACTCAAGTCAATATTACAAAATACATGTCAAAAAATATGAAAAAAGAAATTAAAATACCATAAAAACTAAAAAATCAATTACAACTTGATTATTTTATTTTTTGGCCTTTTATAATATTTTTTATATTTTTTGGTGTGTATTTCATCATATTGACTTGAGTCGGGATCGAGTAAAGTTTTTACTACAAAACTAACCCTTGTCGGGATCGAGTCAGGATGTATTTCATCATATTTTTCATATTTTTTAAGATTTATTTCGTAATATTGACACGAGTTGGGAAGGAAATAGGCACGGGTAATTTTATAATAAAAACTTTACTCGCTCCCGACACAAGTCAATATTACGAAATAAATCCCAAAAAACATTAAAAAATATAGGAAAATATCATAACACAACATAATCAAATTCTAATGGATTATTTTATTTTATGGTATTTTACCCTATTTTGTTCATAATTTTTGAGAGGGGTAATTTTGTAATAAAAACTTTACTCGCTCCCGACTCGAGTCAATATTACGAAATAAATCCCAAAAAATATTAAAAAATAAATTAAAATACCATAAGTTTTTATTACAAAATTATTTTATTTTATGGTATTTACTAAATTTTGTTATATTTTTTAATTTATTTTATAATATTGACTCGAGTCGGCAGCGAGTAAAGTTTTTATTACGAAACTACCCCTCCCATTTCGTTCTCCCCTACTCTGCCGCGCAATCGATCTCTTTTCGCCCCTGTTTTGCCGGCCGCCGCCGGCCAGTGCCGTCGCCGCCTCGCGATCGCCTCCATTCCTTCCCCCTGTCCCTGCCGTGTTCGTTCCCCGGCCGCCAGGTCCCGCCGTCAACCGCCCTCAAGACAACTACCTCGGCGAATTCATGATCAATGGCTGGCGTAGGTGACGGCTTTGCGGACATCAGCGATGTGGTCGACGAAGGAAAAATGTGAACTTGGCTGGGCATCGCGGTAGGCAGAGCAGGGGCAGTGCTGGGCGAATCGGCTAGCATTACCACCAACCTCGACGGGGACGAGGGGGATGAAGGGCTGGAACACGATGTCGGCGCCCTTGATGAGGCCGACGAAGACTCCGCCGGCGACGGCGACTTGCCGGTGGACGCTGGAATGGAGAAAGGGAGGGTGGGGAGGAGAAACAGTGTTTTTGTTTTTTGGATTGAATTTCAACAGTCGGATCATCATCTAACGGCTGTAAACAACTTCTATCACAGCCAACTTAGTTGTACTATAACACAACAATCTTCTCCTCATATATATATATATATATATATATATATATATATATATGGACAGAAAGCTATGATCGAGATCGTCCAAAGTCAATACTAACTTGAGTCCCAAAAGTAACTCTATAAGCGGGAATCAAGGCAAGAAGGCTAAATTACCTCAAAACCCTAAACTCAATCTGGTAAAAATTTGTGATTCAAATTAAACTAGGCCCACAGGGGCAATCTAATACTCTGAAATCTTTGAGATGCAAGTAAATGAGATACCCTGAAAATCATAAATGGATACTAAGTTCTACAACAACCTAGATCTAAGCCTAAAACCCTAGCTAACCCATAACAAGAATTTGCATACCTCATGCATACAGTGATAACTCATATTCTATTGTACCATAACTGAAGCTATCATCTTCATGTTGAGCATACTTAGACTCCATAATATGCTTATATGGCCATCTGAGCCATATACTCATGCTCTGAAAACTAGTCTGGCTCAAACTCATTTGAAACAACTCGAGACTAGCCCGAATTGGGCAAAACTACAAGTAGGTTTTACACATAAGACACGTCTATAATACCAAACCTCCTAGGCTCAGGATCTCTCTTTCACAGTCCAACATTCACGGTCTTTCCCTTCTAGTCCAAGAGGCCCTTCTAATCTAAGAAGAAACACCCTTGGGTGCATGTTGTCCATGCTCGAAGTAGTTCCTGTCCACCTCATCCTAGTAATTGCTAGGTCGTCACCATGCAAAGACACTTAGATTAGTAACCACTAAGCCATCCCCATGTAGAGACACCCTACTTCATAACTGCTTAGACATTCCCATGTGAACGCCACCTTGGGTTCACTGTGCAAACTACCATGCACTGGTAGCAAGATACACCTTGCACCAATTAGTAACTACCTAATTGCTTCATGCATGTGTCCCACGTAACCCAAGCCATGTACCACATGTAAAACCTAAGCCTTTTGCCGCATGGTTTTAGTATCGGTTCAGTCTCAACCCACATCAACTTGCTTTCCCGAACCTTTTTTATTGCGTGTGTATGTATGGTATGCTATGTACGAGCCTAGCTCCCCCTGTGCTCGGTGCTGCCGATTACACATTTAGTTGTTCTAACTCTTATTTTATTTTCAGTTTTTATCATGTCAAGTCTAGTTAGGTCTTAGGACTGTCCTTCATGAGTTTCGATTACTTTATTGTGTGTCGGAACCGCCTTCTGGGTGATCCTAGTTCCTGGGACATTATTCCCAAGATTGTTCGACTAACCCTAGATGTGTGAATTCTGCACTCCGAGCAATGGTGTTGTAGCAATGCCTTGTACTAGGGAATTTGGGAATTTAAAACTCCCGACCATGGTTTGGATGCGAAGGCAATGTGCTAGCACCCTTGTGCCCAAACGTAGGATTTCCCTCCTTGCCCTAGACGCTAAGGCACTAGGCCAGTGTCCTTGCACCCAAAAGTATGGCCTCTTGCTGTGATTTAGTTCACTCCACCCGTGCATGCCTTGATCCATGCCATATGTGGTTTGGCTTGGAAGAGACCAGCACAAAGCACTTGGCCAGTGCCCTTGCAATGAGAACAAATTTTTGCCCTCATTCCCACTTTCTTCAACCCTTGCCTCTTTACTATGACATCCATCCTTCTTTCCTTCTGTAACACCCCAAATCCGGTCCACGCTCGTGAACCTAACTGGCATGTTACAGGCCCCGGCTAGGTCGGCTAACCTTAACCCAACTCACGCAGATCTAATCTCGGCGTCTTAAGATGAAGATATTACTCGTCATGCATGGATAAATGCACAAAATCCTAACATGATACTACATGGATGACATGCAAACTAAATTACACACCATTACAATTACGATCAAAATCGATGAAGATTCTGAAATAAAACGGACAGAATTCCCCTAAAAGTGCAATTAAGGTCACCCTGTCAAAATACTATATATAAACACATATGCAAATATGTATCTATATATTACGCAACTTCATTCACACAATCTGATATACTGTTTACTCTCTCCAAAGCTTGGGTCTCAACCCACCATGCTCCTACTGCGCAATCTATTCATGTTTCACATTTTGTCATCGTGTCTTAGCATTCAATCATGTCACATCACCATATCATTGCATTTAATCATATCCTATCATGTCTTAGCATTTCACATCATTCACAATATAATAGCATCATAAATAAAGTATTAACCACTCTATCGACTGACATGTGTGCAAGCGACAACAATGCTCCTCCGTCCAAGCTGGCTCCTCCAACTCGTGATTATTACCTACATATAGTATAAAAACACGTCAGTAACAGGTGTTACTGATCTAGAAAATAAAATAACTATAACAAGCTGGCTATGAGAGCAAACTCTCATATGAAAGAAAACATCATATACTCCTCGTGAACACTCTGAAGGGCACCTACTAAGGAGCCACTAGGCTGCATACCCGGTAGCATCCAGAACTGACGATCTGTTGCTGCTGATGCTGCTCTCGGCATTTTCTTACTTCATTTTCTGGTCTCAAATCCTAAGCCCTCTCTTTACCTCCATATTTCTCCTGGCCTTGAGCACGAAGGCTGAGTACTCTCAAGCAGTCGCCTTTAGTACCCTTTGAACCACAAGTCTGGACATGCGCTATACTAAACAGTATCCGTAAACCTCCACATTCTCCGGGTATGAGGAAGTCAAACGCAGAGTTGTCAGGATCCCTCGGGAATGGAACAGTCCATTAGCACTAATCCAGAGCCCGCTTTGACTGTTATGGCATCTGCTCATGGTACGTGTAGTCGGTTTCTCCATCTCTCGTCTCACTGAAAATGCAAAAACTACATATATATAGGGCTAGGTAGGGATTTATATAATAGGCCCGAAGGCAACTTGAGGTGGATCTTGTATTCAAAATCATCCTCGAGGGATCTCATCCTCGAGGGGTTATTAATCCAAAAACTGTTCGGTTAAATGGCCCGAGTTAAGTGGGATCCAATAAAATGCCACTTAACCCGTCTTGCAAATAATAAAATAAACATGCAATAGAAGAGAACATAAAATAGAGACGAGTCCTAAATGGACCTGGTAGAAACTCCAAACGTGTCATAGTGCCTAGACGGCGAGCTCCTACTCCGTACCTACACATCAAAACTAAATACTAACGCCCACTAACTAAATGATGCATCAAACTCAATGAATATCAATCAATAATCAAATAATCATAAGTATGAAAATAATTCTAACTAATCCTATTCATACCAATTTTACTGTATTTTTACGTCATACTAGATTAGCATGCTCATATTTACTTATCTCATTACATCACTTATCCTCCATGCACTATCAATCACATCATGTAACCTATCCCTTCATCACTTATCCTCCACACACTATCAATCACATCATAAATCAACCCTAGCAAGTTGTGCTAACAATCATCAAGTTTAAATTATCAATTCAGAGGTAATTATACCTCACGTCATCGGCAATCGGCGATGGCTAGGGTTTCGTCGCATGTCTCGGAGCTCAAATTCGACTCTCGGCGACGTCCAAAGTTGATCAGGTTCGACTGGATGAGCTCCGCGGAAGATCCGGCAAATTCCATCTAATCCAGTTTTTCGGCAAGTTCTTACGATTTTCTGGCAGGTTTCAGTGATCTTCAGGCAGCTTCCGGCAGTTTTTCGGCAGCATCTACTGGCTGGATAGGGGTCATATTGGGTACCATTGGAACCGGTTCGGTGAGCCTGACACATCTACGATGTCAACGTGGCTAGCGAAGGTGGTGGCTCACCGAAAAATGGCTAAAATAGTGGTGGTGGTGATGGATGCCTCAATCCAGCCGGCCTGGGCGGCGACGGCCTTCGCTCTGATTAGGAAAGGTCGCTTGACGGTCAAGGGTGTCGAGGCGAACACCCGATCATGGCAGCGATGGTCACCGGTGGCAGAATCAGCGACGCGATCGAAACGCAGCCGTGGCACTAGGCGTGGCAATTCCGACGTTGCGGCGGCTTGGTGGTGGCCAGGGTGCTCAAGGCGGCATGGCAACGTCGAGGTGGGGCCTGGCGGTGACGATTGGCAGTAGGCCGACATTGACAGCCGCGGCGACGACAAGCAAAAGGGGCGGCTTCGGGGCAAGGGTTTGGGTGAGGAAGAAGAAAAGGTCGGGGCGTTTGGTGGCAAACTCGTAAATAAGACTTGACTCGTCTTCGACTCGAGTCAAGAATAATAACTAAGTCGTATTAAATCCTAAAAAAATTGGGAAAAATTCCATAAAATCAAACAAACACCAAAACATCATAATGACATGCTCTATAACTAACAACCCACCCAAACTACCCGTAACACATCCTAACGCGGTAAACGACCTAAAATTAAATCTACAATCACTGTATATATAATAATAATAAAAAAATAAACTGCATATTCTTATATATTCTGATAACTCATTCTGTTCTACTGTGTTTATGATGTTATCATTATATACTTGGGTACGCATGACCTTCATAGCTCATACACACGACCGGCGTCAGCTTGGTATACGTGTCCTGAAATTGACTCGACTCGAAAATAACGGTCGAACCGATCGATTCTGAATAAAAACCCCGACTCGAATCGTGGGTTTTACACCTTCCTTCCCCACTTCCTCCACAGCCTCTCCTACCCTTTTACCCTCTCCAAGCCCCTGGAAGCCCTAGGAGTGGAAGGTTTTGGGATAGAAGCCTCAAGAGACCTCCACCTAGCCTTCCTTGAGGTAAAGGTCCTACCTTTTCCCCTCTATCCGACTTTTGGTGGTCTTCTATGTATCTTTGTGTGTTTGTTCATATTTTCTTGTATTTTTTCCAAGTATATCTGACTGTAAGGAGAATTTTAAAATTATAATCACTTCATGTTTATGAGTATAAAAATAGTCATGATTTTTACAAAATCTGTATATCTAATTATGTACTAATTTGGTAGATCCAGCATATCTCATGTTCCTGATGTTCATTATGCATGATTCTTATTGTATCATGTTCATGACTAATATATCTACAAGTTATATTCAGTATGTTGCACATTACTAAGCTGTTTTGAACATGTATGGTGCCAAAATTGGAAAAAAGGTAGCAGATTTCATGTTCACAATAACTTAGCACCCATTTCTACAATTTTAATGAAATGTTTTAGATCTTACCTTGCTGTAATATTTTGTATTATTCTTCGGTTATATGTTCTAAAATTCATGTTAAAATACCAAGCTAAATAAATGCCATTAAGGGCTTGAACATAACCCCAAAAACTAGTTGATGCTTGTTGTGTTGTATGTTGTGTTATACCATGCTCTGTGATTGTACTCTTTATTGAGCTTGTTAAAAGATTCTATAAAATGTACAAAAATCACATAAGAACTTGTTAAATGTTTGCATGAGGCTCCATAAATTTGGTCTAATTTGGGTATCATTTATGTAGACAATAAATTTGGTAATTTCAAGTGGACAGGAATAACCCTAGTTCCTTTGGTTGATTTCTAAATTATAAAAACCTAGTCATTTGGTAGTTATTTTTGGAATTTCACCTAGACCATAGGATATGTTCCTACTTAATCATCCTAAAATTTGGAAGCCATTGGATGGGTATATTAGCAGGTAAAAACTCCACAAGCCTTAGTGGTAAAACCATCTCTAGAAATGTCCATGATTATGCCTCCCATTCCCAGATTTATTCAGACCCGAATACTTACATTTTTGGTCCTCAAGTTTAGAAGATTGTATTTGACAATGTTGGCTAGTATTTCTTATTTAATGATGCCCATTTAGAGTCTCTAATCCCATGAACAAACTTTTGGAAGTGTGTTGTGCGGCCTAGGAACATTGATCCCAACATCATAGGCGTGCTTAGTGAGTCTTGTTCATAGTGTTGACCCATAGGCTAGTGCATGGCAATTTTTGTGTATGATCCTTACGGTGTCAGGGTCCATTGATCCAATTTTTAGCCCATTTGGATATCGTTTGGCTCGCGAGAAAAATCATCTGGTAAAACCCATCAATTAAGTTAGGTTACCCTAGGTGAAATTTATCCACTAAGTATACTTACAACCCCTAAACCCTAATTAACAAGTAACTAAATAAGATAATTAAGTTAATTGAATATTTTAGTGTGTGTGCATGTGTTGACGCCTAGCCTCATTTTACGTGCCGATGTGATCCAAGTTTGATTCATCCTTTGTTAGGATACGTAGATTGAGGCCTAGAGTTAGGACGAAGAGCTCCACTCATCCAAGTCTATATGATCCTCTCCTTCATCTTCTACTTGACTCCTTGAGTAAGGATTTAATCGAGTTTTTGACAATAGGACGACATTAGTGGCATTTTATAGAACCACACCGATGTCATGCCATTTAGCCAATTTTTTTGCAGTTCAATTAAACTTCAATGATGAGATCCCTTGATGTTTTTTAAACTTAAGATCTACAAAGCTTATGATGTAAGACCCTACTTAAGTCTATTATATAAATACTATGAGGGTTTGCAATTTTACGAATAAGAGAGAGTTATATAGAGATGTAAGAATTGCACAAGTACTCTTTTACACCCTAAAGAAGTGCAATGTAAGTAGGGTATTGCGTAATGAAGTACATTTTTAAATTTGTGGCACTTTATTCCAAGCCATCTAAGTACCATGGCAAGTAATATATGGAGCATATGAGGGCGTAAGTATATGTGTATCTATGTCTATGGTCGTTGAGTTGTTCTGGCGTGTTTATGATATATGACTACTTTGGGCTATGCTTATAGCCTTGTGATATATTCTTGAAGTTTCCACTTTTCTCATGCGTGTTAACATACCCATCTGTCAACATTGATTATCAGTAGTTATTTTCAGACCATAATTTCCTATATATATGTAGGTAAGTATCCATAACAATGGCCGACGTAGGTGGACGGATCGAGAGGCCCATGGCGTGGGAGGGTGCTTGTTATTTTGTATTATGTACTATGTGGGACTACGGTTCATGTATTATGAGTATTGATTTTATGTATTTTGGGAATTTGGGACTATGTGATGTAACTTGTTATGGGTAGTGCCTAAACCTTATGCTATTATGTTGGATGTGTTACATATGATTCGTGTGCCTTATTATTATTTTATTATTATATTCTCACATATGATAATAACTTTGAGGCAATGACTAACAATCTTGCACATGGTGTGTAAGCTTCAACACTAAATGTATTTCGTTGCAGCTATGTGTGTGTGTTGAAGGAACCTGGATGGAGCTTATAGTTCACGCCTCGTGACAATCCACGTGAAAATCGAGTGTTAGGGTATGATGCCCTAACACCTTAAGAATGCCTCCATATTTTAATTCTCTACTCGGGTATATGGAACAAGTAACCACAGCCCTATATTTCCATATGATTTATGATCAACATCATCTAAGTATAAGTTTACCTAACTCAAGATCGGAGTTAAGTACAAGAACCAGATCATTTGCTTCTTGCAGCTCAACCTCTTAGCCACGTAGGGGTGTTGTCTTTATGTAGCTCAGAGTGGTCTACACATACAAAGTCACCCTCTTAGTTGCAGGGAGGTACTGCCTCTCTTGTGCTCATGTTAGGAGCCTTAAGTGTAAGATCATTCCTATGATGATATGATTAGCATGCATGAATGATAAGTCCTATAAGTTTTTCTATCTTAAACCTCTTTGATTCACTTCCGTAATGTAAGTCTGATAAGTAGTCTAACGAATAATTTTTCAAATTATAATATCATGGTTTAGTTTGTGTCCGGGCCAAATTGGGGTGTCACACCATACATGGGAGCCAGTGATTGATGCCTAAAATTGAGCACTAGCTGAGTCCACCAAGCTCTAGCTCCATATACTAGCACTTACTTACCACTTCGAATGAGTATTGGGTACCGAACACCAAGTACCAAGCAAATAAGCCATACAGATCACCATCGATCTGTCCAAGGTAGTATTGGTACTACTGAGTACTATCGAGTGTTGCCAAGTGTTGACGAGCATCAGCGACTGCTATTGATAACTCAGCTAGCTATCCCAAGTAATACCAAAAGTTCCTAAGGGAACTCTTGAAGGTAACCGAGCATCACCGAGTGCTCATGAGCATTGACAAGTACTATTAAGCATTCACAAGCAATATTTACCAAGCACAACTGAGTTGAACGAGGTTATTGACCATCGGCATCACTACCATGCATTGATCACCGAGTCCTACAATCGTAACCAAGGTATGGTGGTCATTCAAAGCCAACCTTTGAGCCAACAGAACCTAGCAACCAACTACTGGGCTCCTACTAGGTCATCCTATGACTTGGTCTTATGTGCTCATGATCGGGCTCTACAAAGAATGAATTAGGCCTTCTATTTGCACTTTGTTCGGGTCCTTACACCAAGATCAATGAGGGGCAAGATGAGGAATAACTACTAGACCACTGGATTAGGAGGCCCATCGCTAGTTTGACTCAAAATATAGTTAGACCAGATCCACCACCACCCATTGCCACAATGAAGTCAAAACACCTAGCCTCGAGGGAATTTAGTCATGTTGGTTCTAACACATTTATAATTAAAGTTTTAACCAAGCAATCTAATCCTTACCAAAATAGTATAAAAGTCAATTTATAACATTTTTTGTGATTAGTTAAAATTCTTTGAGAGCTAAAAATTAAGGCAAGTTATATTTCATACATCTCATATATGATACACCTTTAATTTGAACTTTTTTGTGAAACCTATATAATACGATTTACTTGTTTGAAAAGTAGAATAAATAAGTAGAAAGTTGGTAAAAAAAATGCACTCGATTAAATATATTAAATTTAATTTTTATTATAATTAATTTGATAATTTAGATGAAAGGATTAAATATGTAAATGTCCGAACTATATATTTTATATTTATTTATATAAACGTTAGATAGTGGAACCACTAAATCATTCTGAATAAAATTATACTAGTAAAAAAAGCTCAAGCCTTAAAAATAAAATTATATCTGGCCAAAAAATTTACCGGGGAATGAGATTAGGAGAGTATTAGTCTTTGTTTTGGGGTCGAGCGGCGGCTTACCTACTCGGGCTCCGTCCTTCGAAAGAGACGGCCCAACGGGATCAGTTTTTATATCCCCACGCCCACCATCGTCTCCCTCGAACCATTCGCGTTGTTCTTTCTTATTTCTGGCTTCTCCCTCGCAACAACGAAGAAAGATTCGTGGGTCTTGTGGTGTTGTTTGTTGGTTGTTGTTGTTGTTGTGAAAACCAGATTTTGGGTAAAATAATAGAGAAAAGAAAGGATGGGGAAGGAAGAGGAGCCGGCGGTGGGGAGCCGGCGGGCCAGCAGCCCAACCTCTACTACGTCGGCCACAACCCCTACCAGGCCGGGATGATACCCCCCAACGCCATCTATGGCGATCCCAAGGGCATTCCCCTCCTCCAGACCATGTACAGGGACACCCCGGCGCCTTTCCAATGCGTCTACTGCGCCAATTCCGGATTGACCAATGTCAAGTTCGTTTCTTTTCTTTTGCTTTATTTCTTTTTTTTAATCCTTTTATTGTGATGTTATCATCGTTTTAGATATGCCTTATTTGGATTGATTATGTTTTAAAGTCACTTTGATGATTTTATTGTTGGTGACGATGGTTTAATGGGTAGGTCTGAGATTGATGTGTTATAATTATATGGTTTGGTTAGGAGTTGAAAATGTTCATTTTTGCTTCTTTTGATTCTTTTGTTGTTATTTTGTTGGCCTTTTTTTATGGGTTGATTATGTTTTATAACCTTTAGTTTGAGTGTTGGGGACTATGGTATGATGGGCAGGTCTAAAGTTGATGTTTTATAATTATATGATTTGTTTAGGAGTTTATCATTTTATGTTCTTTTTTTTATTATTCTTTTTTGTTATGTTATATGCCTTTTTTTAATTGATTATGTTTCGTAGGCTTTGGATTGAGTACTATGATTTGATGGGTAGGTCTAAAGTTGATGGATTATAATTAATATGATTTGTTTAGGAATATGGTAATTTTATGTCCAATTATTTATGTGATTGGCGTTTAATGATAATTTGATGCTCTTTATCTTTGAAACATTTGTGAATGGCCCTAGTTGTTCTGCTTCTTTCAATTGTTTCACTGTTATGTTATCGTTGTTCTGGTTATTCTTTTTTGGATTGGTTATGTTTTATAGCCTTTATATTAATTGTTCATGCTTGTGGGTAGGTCTAAGTTGTGATGGGGAACACGAAATAGGATTTATAAGGAGAATAGAACTTGATAATTGAGGATAGAAAGGTTGGAAGAAGGAGAAACCCAACAAATTTGGAGAGGTTGGAGAGATGGAGCCAACAATGAATATTAGGGAGATGAACTTGGATTCCACCAGAGTTCTCATTTTTCTCATTCACCAAAACTAAAAACCTAAAATGGTGTAAAACTCATATATATATATATAGCCTAATAAAATCCCAAATAAAAATGAGAAAAATTACGAGAAAAACCTTATGAAATATAAAAATTAGATAGAACTCTCTAAAAATAACCAAACTACCTAATTTGTTAGACCTATTAAAAAAACAAATATTATTCCAATCTGTCCTACATCAAGTTGACTTGGTATCATCTCATGGTTTGTTTAGGAATACGATCATTTTATGTACATTCATGTAATTGGTTTGTGAAAAGTTGATGCGCTTTGTGTTTGAAACATTTGTGAATTGCTTACTTGTGCTACTCATGGGGGCAAGACATGAGTAGTGTTTTATTATTATGTTATGCTTCCTTGGATTAAATATGTTCTATAGTCTATACATCGATTATTGCTGATGACTATAATTTGATGGGTAGGTCTAAAGTTGACTTGATATAATCGATTTGATCATTATATGTACATTATTTATTTAATTTGTTTATGAAAAGTTGATGTTCTTTATGTTTGAAGCATTTGTGAATTGTCTATGTGTCTCTTCTAGCTTTTTTCTTAGTTTGGTTTTCTTTATTTATTTTTCTATGAGTAGTTGCTAATTTAGTCATCCCCAATTGCATGCTGCATTACTATTGGGGCCAGGGCATGAGCAGCATTTTATTATTATGTTGCGCCTTTTTGGATTATATATGTTCTAGTCTATAGGTTTATTGTTGGCGACTTGATGGGTAGGTGTAAAGTTGACTTGATATAATCATATGATTTGTTTAGAAATTATCATTTTATGTACATTTATTTTAATTGGTTTATGAAAAGTTGATGTTATTTATGTTTGTGAATTGTCCTAGTTGTTCTACATTTATATCATTTATCTACATCTAATTGATTTGTGAAAACATGGTGTTCTTTGTGTTTTGATATATTTTTGAATTGGCTAGTTGTTTGACTCCTATTAGGGACGATTACTGGGTATGGTGCTTTTTTTCCAAACCAAGTATGGTATTAAAATTGTGTATTGCATTGGTTAACTGCAGTGGTACAATTGACTCATTTTGCGTAAAATTAGGTCATTAATGTATAGTTGTCGGTTGTTAAGAATTGGAAAGCTTTTTTCTTATTGAATATATAAGTGTATGATGTTTTACTTTTAATGATATTTACGATTCCAACTTAATGAATCTAGTGTTTGCCATTTATTGTGAGATATTTAGTTGAGTATATTACTTGATTTGGTTTTATTGTATAAGGGAATCAATCGAATTCAAAACCTATATATACAGTACCCATTAATGTTGACAGCATCTCGCTAGATGATAGGATTGAGTTTTCTTATCATGTTTGAACTTCAATATGGCCTATTCTCTTAGCAGAGCTATTTTTTCTAACCATCTCTTCTTTCCTTGCATCTTGCTTTTCTCATTACTTTTGGTAAATTCCAGCCTTTGTCTTATATGCACTTTTGTGCTTGATTTGGACCTCTTTTAACCTTTGTACCAAATGATTTCCAATTGTTAAAGATGGAGAGTTGAATGCTAAAGCATTATTTGATGAGAGTTAATTAGGAGAAACTGATATTATATTGGGGGACTGCCTTCCTACAGTGAATAATTTTGTCAGCTACTTTTTCCATTTATGATGGAAATATTGATATATTAGTAAACTGATATTATAAGAGATAATTTTGTCTATCCAATGTAGTGCAAGTCATTTTATGCTTCATATAACCACAACTTTTTCTTTTACTCTTGAACATTGCAAATACAAACAACTCTTAACAACCAAGCTGGACATAAGAGATTTTCATTATACTTCTATTTATTAGTAGTCAAATACTTTATTATAAATATTTGAATGCTTCTAGAATAGTTTAATCATTCAAGTATCCTTGTAATACCCAGAAAAAGAAAGTTTCATGTAGAAATTTAAGTCTTATTGAATAGTTATATCTCATCTATAGTTTCATCCCTTTCACAAAACAGAGATCTCAGCTAGATCTCGCACGATTACGAACAATGATTACCATGTTGGTGGGGTGATTGATTGTTTTCTCAGTGTGCTTAAGATTTTACTTATTTTAAATGTCTGATTTAATCGTAGTTGAATTAGATATCTCAAATACTCTTGATCTTATTTATTTACACTTTGAATATTAACTCAGGGTGGTTAATTATTTTCACAATGTGATGAAGATTTTAATTATTTTAAATATATGATTTAATCGTAGTTGAATTGGATATGTCAATACTCTTGATCTTATTTATTTACACTTTGAATATTAACTCTAATTCTGTTTGAAATTTTCAAATCTGCTTGAAGGATGAAACAATGAAATACTTAGGAACATTTGCTAAATTATGGTTAGTGTTATCCTGTATAATGCGCTAGTTCTTCTTTTCATTTCTTGCAGCAAGATAATTATTTGTAGTAATGACAGGCTAAATTTCATTTCCTCTCAAGCAGTGTATCCACATTTGAGTGCTGGTTAGTTAGTAGCAGTTGGCATTATGATTTTAATTCTACAACTTCAATGCAGGTCAAAGCTTAGTCTGGCAGCTGTTGTTGGTTGCATGATGCCTTTTATGCTGGGATGGTGCTTTCTTTGCCCCTCCATGGATTGCCTTTGGCATAAGTACCACTACTGCCCGAACTGTGGACAAAAGGTTTGCGATCAACCATGTTCATTATTTCTGCGTTGTTTTCCTTGGTTGCTTGCATACTTTATGGGCTTTTTTTTTGTGGGTGGAAAACTTGAAATGTTGTTTTCTTTTTGGTTGAAGGTTGCTGATTTTGAGAAAACAGATCCATGCATTGTTATGGATCCTCCCCAGTGGACCGAACATAGTTTTGCACTTCCTGCTTGATTACTTTGTCACCACTGGATGGGCGGCTTTTCATTTGAAAAGATCTTTGGGATTGCATTACTAAATAGTCAAGATATTAGTAAAGTCATTCTAAGTTGTGCTACTTGTAAATATTGTGGTCACTGATGGTGTCTGGTACTTGAACAGTTTGAAATATATATGGCTTTTGGTGTCTACTAACTCAACTTTGTATTGAATAATGTTCGTGTGAGTCTAATATTCAATTACAGAATAATATTGTACGGGATACTTCACATATTTTTTTGTTTCAAGGTTTAGTGCCATTTTATACCAACGAAGGCAACATTTTTTGGACAACCATTCATGCTTGAACATGAGCTATGTCGCCCAAGAAAATGTGTAGGCCGTAAGCAATGTTTACACGCATTACTTGAAGCATTTTTTGCGTCTCGTGACTGTGCCGGAAATGATTTTGAAGCTTTAATGGTCTGTTTGAAAGAAATATATGAAAAGGGAAAAATTCATATGACCTGCTTTATATAACTTATACGAGTTGCATATTTAATTTGATTTTACAAAATAATATTTATATATATTAAAAGTAGGGTATATAAGTAGGAAGTTGTTAAAATTTTACCTTTTCATTATGACCTATTTTCTAAAAAGTGTATAAGTTAACTTTTAAAAAAGTGTATAAGTTCATAGATATTTTGAAAGTAATTTTTATTATAATTACTTTTATAATTAAGATGAAAGGGTTATAACCATTTGATTGTCGTAAAATTTTATAATTACCCTTATTATTTGTTATTTTATTTCTTTATATAATTTTTGAATATAGGACCCACTAAATTACTTAAAATGAAAAGTATATAGCTCATATAAGTTCTATGAGTTGTATGTATATGAGGCTCATATGTAAATGACATAAAAATTTAAATAGTCTATAAAATTTGGGTTTTTCGTCTGACGATTTTAGTTTTTATTCAGCCTCGACACTAATTGAGTTGTTTACCCCGTCTCTTTTGTCGTTTACATGTGAGCCATGGTCTTATTCTCTTCTGTTGCTTGGTGCCGCTCGGTTGAACTCTATATCGTCTCAGTTCTCATTATTTATTTTTATTTGAATCGAGTCTAGTTTAGTTTAGCACTATGTCCTTCGCAAGCCTAATTTGTTTGTTGTGTGTGTGGAACCCTTTTCAGATAATCCTAGCCTTTGTGACACCCAGGCACAATTCTCAATATCACCCCAATCAAACTATGGTGAAAACCCTAGGCCCATGCAAACTACACCTAGCGCAAGGATACCCTTCCAACGCGCTTGCGCTGGTGCCTTAGGGTTTCCAACCCTTTTTTGTTGGACACAAGGGCGTCCTACTAGTGCCCTTGGCCCAAAATTAAGGTTTCATGCATTTTCGACTAGTGCAAAGGCATCGCACGAGTTCCCTGACACCTAGAAATTTGACCTGATGTTGCATTTGGCTCGATTCAACTTGATTAGATTTAGAACTTGTTTTCATCATGATTAGATGTGTACAAAAATAGTTATAATTTTTGCAAGCTGTATGTGTAGTATGATGCACTATTTTTGTAAATAATTCATATCTCATGTTGTACGTCATCTTTTTGAATGATTTCAGTCTTGTTCTATTCATAAGAGCTAAATATACAACTTTTACTTACATTGTTTCATCAGTTAATGCCGGTATAAGCATGTATGGGTGCCAAAATTAGAAAAAATGGCAATTTTAATGGTTCTAGTAACCTACCCACTACTTTTATCCAATGTTTACACCTTTTTTAAGCAGTATTTAGATGTTATCTTTTGCATGATTGTAGTTTAGGATGTTAAATATTTATTGGTAAAATATCATGCTAAAATAACCACATGAAGGACTTGAATAAAATCCTTAAATGCGTTTGGTGGTTGCTTTGTTGTTGATATGCTATGTCATGCTTTGAAATTGTGCTCCTAAGTGAGCTTGCTAAAAAACGTTAATAAAATCTATACAAATTACCTAAGGACTCACTAAGTGTTTAATGGAAACATGTAAAATTTAAACTAAATTAAAATCATTTAGGTGGTTAGTTAAATCAGGTTTTGTAGAGTGTATAAAATGTAGGGTGAAACCCTAGTTCCGTAGCTCTGGTTACAAAATCACTTACCCTAGTCAGTTGGCGGTGAAATTATATGACATTTTACCCAATTCTTAGGATGTGTCCCACTAACATCATCCTAAAATTTGAGAGCCAACGGCTAAGTAGATTTTTTAGTAGAAATTTCTCAAGCCATGTAGGTCCAGCCAGCTCTAAAAATAACCTAGCCAATGCCTCCCACTCCAGATTCCACTCAGGACCAAAAACTTGGACTTTGGACTTGAATTTTAATACGATTCAATCCCACGATGTTGGCTAACACTCTAATTTTACCCAAGCTTATTTAGAATTCTCCAAGCTTGTGAATGAGACTTATGAAAATTGGTGTGAGACATAGGAACACTCTTCCCAACACCTTAGTCCAAAGTTAGTGGCCTAGTTTTCCATGATGGCCCATAGGCCAGTACTTAGTAATTTTTGTATCTAACCCTTAGTGTGTGAGGATCCATCAGTTTGAATTACAACACATTTGGACACTAGTTGGCCCGTCCGAAAATCCTCCGATTAAATCCTTTAGATAACATTAAGTTTGAGATTATTCACTAAGTGTATTTACAACACTAAATCCTGATAGGCTACCAAATGAAGTTTAACATTCCACTGAGCAAGATAAGTTAATTGAGTCTTTTAATGTATGTGCATGTGTTAAAGCATTGCCTCGTTTTATGTGCCGATGCGATTCGAGGTTGATTTGGGTTCATCTCTTTGATAGGATACACAGAGTGAGCTCGTCGAGTTAGGATGAGAAGCTCAACTCATCCAGGCCAATATGACTCTTCTGCTTCACCTCTGCTTAGTTCTATGAGTGAGGAATTAATCGTATTTTAGACGTAGGACGACGTCATTTTATCGAATCCTGCGGGTGTCAAGTCATTTAGTTAATTTTTTCACAATTTAATAAAATTACAAGGATGAGATCCCTTGTTTGTTTTTGAACTAAAGATTCAGAAACTTATTATATATGTCCTTACCTAAGCCTATTATATAAGTACGCATAATTTTACGAATTTCACTAGTAAGAGTATGAGTGATACAGGTTATAAGAATTGCACTAGTACCCCTTTACACTCTAAAGTAGTGTAATGTTAAGTAAGGTTGTAAAACCCACGATTCGAGTCAGGGTTTTATATTCAGAACCGGTCGGTTTGACCGTTATTTTCGAGTCAACTCTGTTTCAGAACACATGTACTGAGCTGACGCCGGTCTCGTGTATGAGCCATGAGGGTCATGTATACCCAAGTATATGATGATAACGTCATGAACACAACAGAAAAGAATGAGTTATCAGAATGTATGAGAGTATGTAGTTCATTTTTTTTATTATGATATATAATGGATCGTAAAATTAGTTTTAGGCCGTTACCTGCATTAGGACACTTTACGGGCATTTTGGGTGGGTTGATAGTTCTAGAGCATATCATTCTGATTTTTTTGGTGTTGTTTGATTTTATGGGATTTTTCCCATATTTTTTGGAATTTTTTTACGACTTAAATATTATTTTTGACTCGAGTCGGAGACGAGTCAAGTAATATTTACGACTTTGCCACCACACACCCCTGCGCCCTTCTTTACTTCCCCAAACCCTCGCTCGATGCCGCCCTTGTGCGTGTCACTGCCGGCGCTGCCCGACCGCCGATAGTCGCCGCCTAACCCCGCGACGACGTTGTCATGCTGCCCCGACTAGGTCCGGCCCCCATCAGACCGCCGCAACGCGAGGAAGCCACTCCGCGACGCTGCGCCCGTGTTGCGCTTCCGTCGCCAATTCCGCCGCCGGCGACCAGCGCCACCACGATCGGTCGGTCGCCTCAGCATCCTTAGTGTAACACCCCAAATCCGGTTCACCCCAAATCCGGTTCACGCTCGTGAACTGAACCGGGATGTTACTGGCCCCGGTTAGGTCCGCTAACCCGAACCTACTCATGCGGATCCAATCTCGGCGTCTTAAGATGAAGATACAACTCTCAAGCATGGATGAATGCAAAAACCCTAACATGGTACTACATGAATGATATGCAATCAGAGTACACACCAAAACAATCCCGATAAAATTTAATAAAAATTTTGAAATATGACAGACAGAATTTCCCCTAAAAATACAATTAGGGGCCACCCTGTCAAATATACATATAAAAATATATATAACCAAGTATCAAACAATTTCATTCACACAGAATCTAATCTACTATACACTCATTCTGAAGCTTGGGTTTCAACCCTCAACGCTTCCACTGCGCACTCGATTCATGTTTCACCTCTTGTCATTATATCTTAGTTTTTCATCATGTCATAACATTATCTCATTGCATTTAATCATATCCTATCATATCTTAGCATTTCACATCATTCACAATATAAAAGCATCATAAATAAAATATAAACACTCAATCAACTGACATGTGTGCAAGCGACCACAATGCTCCTCCGTCCAAGCTGGCTCCTCCAACTCGTGCTTATCACCTACATATATATAAGAAAAACGTCAGTAACAAGCGTTACTGGTCCGGAAAATAAAATAACTATAACAAGCTGGCTATGAGAGCAAACTCTCATATGAAAAAAAAGCATCATACTCCACGTGAACACTCTGAAGGGCACTACTGAGGAGCCACTGGGCTGCAGACCCGGTAGCATCCCGAACTTACTGCTCTGCTGCTGGTACTGTGCTACTCTCAGCACTTCTTTTTCAGTACTTCTCGTGAAACTTTATCCTAAGCCCTCTCCTTACCTCCATATCTCTCCTGGCCTTGAGCACGAAGGCCGAGTACTCTCAGGCAGTCGCCTTTAGTACCCTTTGAACCACAAGTCCGGACATGCGCTGTACTAAACAGTACCCGTAAACCTCCACGTTCTCCGGGTGTGAGGAACTCAAACGCGGAGTTGTCAGGATCCCTCGGGAATGGAACAGTCCGCTGGCACTAATCCAGAGCCCGCTTTGACTGTCACGGCATCCTCTGCATGGTACGTGCAGTCGATTTCTCCATCTCTCGTCTCACTGAAAACTCGATAAAACTATATATATAGGCCTGGGAAGGGATTCATATAATAGGCCCGAAGGCAACTTGTGGTGGATCTTGTTTTCGAAATCAACCTCGAGGGATCTCATCCTCGAGGGGTTATTAATCCGGAAATATTCGGTTAAATGACCCGAGTTAAGTGGGATCCAATAAAACACCACTTAACCCGTCCTGCAAATAATAACATAAACATGCAATAGAAAAGCGTAAAATAAGACGAGTCCTAAACGGACCTGGTAGAAGCTCCAAGCGTGTCATCGCGCCTAGGCGGCGAGCTCCTACTCCGTACCTACACATCAAAACTAAATACTAACGCCCGCTAACTAAATGATGCATCAAACTCAATAACATCAAAATCACAATGCAAGCATCCATCAACATAACAATCAGAAAATCATAAAAATTAATTAATCCTAGCTCATCCTATTCATACTAATTTTATTACGTGTTCTATAACTTATGTCGTGGTCACTTATCATGCTCTGACCTGATCTACTTCATTACATCACTGATCCTTCATTCACACTTAATCTCATCATGTAACTTATCATTTCATCCCTAATTAGTCATTAATCACATCATACACATGTTTACTTCATTCATAATCTTAACATTCATCATAATAATTAATCAACCCTAGCATGCTATGCTAACAATTATCATCAATTTTAAATAATCAAATCGGAGGTAATTATACCTCACGTCGTCGGCAATCGGCGACGGCTAGGGTTCCGTCGCGCGTCTCGGAGCTCAAATTCGGCGCTCATCGGCGTCCGAAGCTCGATCGGGCTCCACTGGGTGAGCCCCGCGGAAGATCCGGTGAATTCCGGCGAATTCCAGAAATTCCGATTTTCCGGCGGTTTTCCGGCAGCTAATGGCGGTTTTCCGGCGACTTCCGGTGGTTTTCCGGCGACAATCGCCATCGGCGTCTACTAGCTGGATAGGGGTCATATAGGGTACCATTGGAACCGGCTCGGCGAGCCCGACTCATCTATGAGGTCGACGCGGTCGGCCGAGGCGGTGGCTCGCCGGAAAAAGGCTAAAACAGAGCCGGCGGCGATGGGTGGCTCGATCCGGCCGCCCTGGGCGGCGCTGGCCTCCGTGCCGGTCGGGGAGGGTCGCTGGAGGGCTGAGGGTGCTGAGCCGACCTCCTGATCATGGCGGCGACGATCGCCGGCGGCGCAATCGCCGACGAAAACGGAACGCGGCGCGGCAATTGGCGAGGCGTTTCGGCGTCGCGGCGGCCACATGGTGGCCGGGGCTGGTCGGGGCGGCACGGCGACGCCGTCGTCGGGCTAGGCGGCGACCATCGACTGCCGGGCGGCGGCGGCAGCGGCGGCGGCGGCGACGCGCAGTGGCGGCGCGTCGAGGTAAGGGTTTCGGGAAGAAAAGCAATGGTCGGGGGTGTGTGTGGTGGCAAACTCGTAAATATTACTTGACTCGTCTCCGACTCGAGTCAAAATAATATTTAAGTCATAAAAAAAATTCCAAAAAATTTGGGAAAAATCCTATAAAATCAAACAACACAAAAAAAATCATAATGATATGCTCTAGAACTATCAACCCACCCAAAATGCCCGTAACGCGTCCTAACGCGATAAACGGCCTAAAACTAATTCTACGATCCATTATATATAAAAATAATAAAAAAAATGACTGACATACTCTCATATATCTGATAACTCATTCTGTTCTGCTGTGTTCATGACGTTATCATCATATACTTGGGTACGCATGACCCTCATAGCTCATACACGCGACCGGCGTCGGCTCGGTACACGTGTCCTGAAACTGACTCAACTCGAAAAATAACGGTCGACCCGACCGGTTCTGAATATAAAACCCTAACTCGAATCGTGGGTTTTACACTTAGCCTTCCAGCGACCTTCCCCAATCGGAAAGGAGGCCATCGCCACCGTGGCCTGCCAGATCTAGCCACCGATTGCCGCCGGCTCTGTTTTGCCGTTTTCTGGCGAGCCGCTGCCTCCATCGACCTCATCGACCTCGTAGATGAGTCGGACTCACCGAGCCGGTTCTGAGGGTACCCAACACGACCACTTTCTGGCTAATAGACGCCGCCGGCGATTGTCGCTGGGAAACCACTGAAAGCCGCCGGAAAACCGCCAGCAGCTGCCGGAAAACCGGAATTTCTTGAATTCACCGGATCTTCCGCGGGGCTCACCCAGTCGAGCCCGATCGAGCTTTGGATGCCGATGAGTACCGAAATTGAGTTCCAAGACATGCGACGGAACCCTAACCGTCGCCGATTGTCGACAACGTGAGGTATAATTACCTCCGATTGATTTATTTAAAATTGATGATAATTGTTAGCATAGCATGCTAGGGTTGATTAATTGTCATGATTAATGTCTTGACTATGAATAAAGTAAAGATGTGCATGATGAGATTATTAGTGAATGAAGTAAGTGATCTAATGAGATGAATTGGGTATGAGCATGTTAATCGAGTACAATGCAACTTAGAAGAACAAAATAAAATATGGTATGAATAGTTTGAGTTAGGATTATTTACTCTTATAATTATTTGATTGTTATTTTGATGGATGATTTTGTGGTTGCATTGTGTGTGATTCATTGATTTTGATGCATCATGTAGTTAGTGGGCGTTAGTATTTAGTTTTGATGTGTAGGTACGGAGTAGGAGCTCGCCGCCTAGGCGCAATGACATGCTTGGAGCTTCTACCAGGTCCGTTTAGGACTCGACTCTGTTTTATGTCATTCTATTGTATGTTTATGTTATTCATTTGCAGGACGGGTTAAGTGGCGTTTTATTGGATCCCACTTAACTCGGGCCATCTAGCCGAACAGATTTCCGGATTAATAACCCCTCGAGGATGTGATCCCTCGAGGATGATTTCGAAAACAAGATCCACCACAAGTTGCCTTCGGGCCTATTATATAAATCCCTACCCAGCCCTATATATATGTAGTTTTCGCGTTTTCAGTGAGACGAGAGATGGAGAAATCGATTGCACGTACCATGCAGAGGATGTCGTGACAGTCAAAGCGGGCTCTGGATTAGTGCCAGCGGACTGTTCTATTCCCGAGGGATCCTGACAACTCCGCGTTTGAGTTCCTCACACCCAGAGAACGTGGAGGTTTACGGGTACTGTTTAGTACAGCACATGTCTGGACTTGTGGTTCAAAGGGTACTAAAGGCAACTGCCTGAGAGTACTCGGCCTTCGTGCTCAAGGCCAGGAGAAATATGGAGGTAAGGAGAGGGCTTAGGATAAAGTTTCACGAGAAGTACTGAAAAAGAAGTGCCGAGAGCGGCACAGTACCAGCAGCAGATCAGTATGTTCGGGATGCTACCAGGTCTGCAGCCCAGTGGCTCCTTAGTAGTGCCCTTCAGAGTGTTCACGTGGAGTATATGATGTTTTCTTTCATATGAGAGTTTGCTCTCATAGCCAGCTTGTTATAGTTATTTTATTTTCCGGACCAGTAACACTTGTTACTGACGTGTTTTTATACTATATGTAGGTAATAATCACGAGTTGGAGGAGCTAGCTTGGACGGAGGAGCAATGAGGTCTTGTACACACACACACATGTTAGATTTCTGAATGTTTAATATTGTGTTGTTATGTTATTATATTGTGAATGACATGTTCAAATGCATGAGACATGACAGAATGTGAACATGATCAGAGATGCGCAGCGGAAGCGTGGTGGGTTGAAACCCAGCTTCAGAATGAATTCATAATATGTTGGATTTTGTGTGAATGAAATCATGGGTGCATGTGTGTGTGTGTGTGTGTGTGATATATATATATATATATATATATATATATATATATATATATATTTTGACAGGGTGGGCCCATAATTGCACTTTTAGGGGAGACCCTGTCTGTTTTATTTCAGAATTTTTATCGTAATTGTAATGATGTGAAATTTGGGTTATCCATGTAGTATCATGTTAAGGGTTTTATGTATTTATCCATGCATGACAAGTCGTATCTACATCTTAAGACGTCGAGATTAGATCCACACGAGTTAGGTTCGAGTTAGCCGACCTAACCGGGGCCTGTAACATGCCGGTTCGGTTCACAAGCGTGAATCGGATTTGGGGTGTTACAAAGGTACTGCAAATATAGCATGTTTACAAAAATTATGAGACTAACCTAATACTATTCCAAGCCACATAAGTACCGTAGTGGATGATATATGAAGGATTTGAGGGTGTAAGTTATTTGTATGAACATATGATGCCGTGGAGTTTGCTCCAACATTTTTATGATGTTCAGCCTTGTCGGCCTATGTTTACTGCATTGTGATGATATTCTAGAAGTTTCATGATTTTTCGTAAGTATTAAGATACTCATTAGCCTCTATTTTCTCTTAATAGTTATTTTTGGACTAATAATCAAATTTGTTTGATTACTGATAGTTTTCCTTATATTTTATATAGGTAAGTATGCATGTCAATGGCCGGTGTAGGTAGACGGATCAAGAGACTCATAACAAGGGACAGTGTTGCGCTGATATTGTGTTATGTATTATAGACTGTTGATTTTTGTATGATTTACGTATTTGGGACTTATATATTTGGGAATTTTAGGACTTCATGATGTATTATGATTGGGGCTAGTGCCCTTAATTTGGTTATGAATGCATGTTGTGATGCAGTGTTATAGTGTGCATGTGCTATTCTATTTATTATTATTATTGTCATGCAGGGTATTAATTTTGGGACACTCTAACGATCGTTTGCAGGTTACGTAAGCCATAAAGTCCCGAAACATAACAAAGAGTACACCAGGTACACTAAACTTATTTGGTTGTCAATGTGTGTGTTTGTTAGAGTAACATGGGTCGGAGAAGCTTACAATTTATACCGTGCGAAAGAGCCTCTGTGAAGGCTAGGTGTTATGGTATGATGCGCATACACTCAATGATGCCTATGTGATTTAATTTATTTTTGTGGGGTATGTTGAACAGGCAATCACAACCCAGTGTTCACATTACTGCAAGATCATGAGCATCATCTAAGTATAAGCTACCAAAATCAAAGTTGTGGCTAAAGATAAGAACCGGATCACATATCTACATCTTTTCAAGCTTAACCTCTTAGTTACATATGGATGTATTGCCCTTGTGTAGTTTGAAGTGGTCATTTGCATATGAAAGTTATTTACTTAATTGGAACGGCGGTGTTGCCTCTCTTGTGACTTGGAATGTTCATGTTAGGAACCTTAATGTTAAAATCATTCTTATATAGTATAATTCAACATGTATAAGAATGATTTTAACATTAATGCCTAAATCATATAAAAATGATAGTAGTCACGTAAGGAACCTTAATGCCTAAATCATATAAAAATGGATGCTTGAGATGAAGGTCAGCTTTAGACCAACAGAACGAGATTTGTACACCAGTGGGGAGAATATCTATGCTATTTATGCTTTGAAAAGGAAGACCATCGTTGGGATAAGGGAAGATAGTTTTGTAACTAGGAATAAACACCTTGATATTCATCAGCGAATAAAAAAAAACTTTGATATTCTTGTCACAAGCAAGCACTCAAATTTTTTTATCGTCGAGCACTTACTAATAATATAAACATTAATAATCAGAGAACAATAGTATATTAACGATACTAATTGCCTAGGCATATATGACTAAAAAGTTGCCTGAAAAAAAAACTCTAGGCAACAAGCAAATGAGGTTGCCACCAGTTCACGGTAAATGGGATATCTGACCTAATCCGATCTGAAAATATTAGATTTGGGTTTAATTATATCGGGTTTGGGTCTTGAGGCTTGGTACCCGATTCATAAGTCTCGAACCTAAACCGTACCCGAACCCATAAATTATTTAATTTTTATTTTAAACTTTGATTTTTTAATATAATTTTATTGCATATATACATATATATTAGAATACATTATATTTTATCGTAAATAAGAAAAATTATCATAAAATATTTAAAATTTTGTAAAATTTTATGTAAATATATATGAAAATATGTAATATGTTTGTTATTGATTTGGGTCTAGATTTTTAACCGTCCGAGTCAGGTTTAGATCTAAATTTTTAAAAAATATATTATGTACAAAATTGGATTCAAATTCAGGTCTTTAATATCGAATACGGAACCCTTCCCGGTGGCCAACCCGACAAGCAAATACAAGTGGGTGGATACGGTTAACGGTAGACACTAGATTGATGCATCATTTATCCCCATCATTTTTTTAAAACCCTTTTTTACCACTATTTCCTTACCAGCTTTGCTTCTGTTTTCGCTTTTTCTTAAAAACAAAAAACTTGCTTTCAATACTAGACCTCATGAAAGGCAAAACGGCAATGCTGCAAGAAACACTGAAAATATATATCAATTACTAATCACAATGTTTAAAAATAATTTGTAAACGCTTGCCAACTAACAACCAATTATTAATCACAATGTTTCACAACGGTTTACAAGTCAGTCATCATTCACTGTTTACAAATGGTGTAAAAGTAATTAAAACATTTGCGGAAAAGTAGGCACCATGCGCTAAAATTTAAACAGTTTCGCAACGCCCCATATAAAAAAGATGTATAATCTCGTTCTCTGAGGGTATAAAGGGTGGTAATGCCATGATAATTACGTCCAAATGAGAATTAGGGGAACAAAATGTAAAACAAAAACGGCAAAAGTGGAAGACAAAACTAAGCGTGAGCTGCCACAGGAACAGCTCTGTAGCATGCTCTCCTTGCAGCTCGAACAATATCATCAACCTGGACAAAATGAAAAATGAACTGGTTTTAAGTATCCATTTACCGGCAACATGCTCAATTTATTTTTTTGTATTCATCTGCATGCTAGATGGATCATAGTGGTATAAGAAAGACCTGTGGAACAGCCATTCTCTCGAGATTTGCTGCGTAAGGCATGGGAACATCAGCTCCAGCTATTCTTTCCACAGGCGCATCAAGATATTCAAAGCTTTCCTCCACTACTGATGCACTGTTTATCCACAAATTTCACATATTAGATGCAAAGTAAATATAGTAAAACTAATTGCCTGCCTTCTAAAAAACTAATCACTTAAATTAGCAGGTTTTTAAAATTACAAGATCAAAAACAGCTAAAAGTCTTCCAATTTAGATGTAATATCAAGGGCATTTGATTTAATAAGAGGAAACATGCCAGTAACCTATTAGTCATTTTGCCCAGACACAAACAGAGACAAGAAGTCTTGCTATGACTCTGCATTGGTAGTCTCAAGCCCAGGTAAAGGAGAGTTCGGTATCAGGAAGGACATCCGACCGTTAAAACTTTGCCATAGGAATACACATGGATACTAGATTAGGATCTTTGTCCCTAACCCCCTTTTAGGGAGAAGATGACAAACTTAAATAAATCAATAAGTGGTAATCGTTTGAGTTGAACATGGGTGTGGCTCAACAAGAAACAAAACAGTAAAAATGGATCCACATCTCAGACTCCAACTCGTAAACCGTTCACAAAAGTTGATAATATGAAAAGGAAACAAATCGTCAATAAATAGGAATAACATCATAAGAGAGTACTCAAAGGACTAACCAAATTTCAGCTCCAACACCATGCTGAGGAAAACCCTCTTCAACTGTAACCAGTCTGTTTGTTTTCTGGACTGATTTGTTAATTGTGGCTCTATCTAGAGGCCTGATTGAGCGCAGATTTATAACCTGTTGTCAATAATTTTGCAGATAATTATAAAGATTTTGCCTATAATTTTAGGACATGAATTGAAGAGGAAGACAGTACTTTGTACAAACATAGATATTATGTCCATGAAATAATGAAGATTCAAAGGAACTGGTGCATGAGATTAGAAGCATTCACAAGCATATACAAAAATAACAAACCAAAGTTTTCCTTGTCACACTTTAGATGTTTCAAGAGGGGAACTGTCGAAGAGGTGATTGCAAGTATAAATAAGATAATAGAAATATTAAAGCATAATTATATTTTTGCAGACATTTTTTCCAAGATAAACAAATTTTGCATACAAACAATCTAAGTTAGAGGAAGAAAATGGGAAATATAAGTGAAGAAAATGAGCCAAAAAGATTGGAGATTGGAAGCTTGGATCTAGAAGAAGGCAGTCAATCTCATCCATCCCAAGTGGCTACCTCTTGGCTAACTACAGTACTATGGTTTTTTAAAGAAAGATATCAAATGTGCTGATAACAAACAAGGACAAAGATAGGCATGAAACGTTCTTAACTTATGAACCAGTGGACTTGCAGTCTATACAATAAAAATTTGGGAGTATGTTGTATGTTAGCTTTGAACAATGCACGAAGGAGAGAAACCGAGAAAAAACATTTTACTTTGTCATTGTAATCTAATTTATATTAGAGATTGACTTTTGGAACCTTTAGATAATCAAACAAAAGTGTGTCTACTCAAATTCTATACCAGCTAATCTGCATTTAAGGCTGGCAGATAACACATAAAAAAAAATTTTAATTCTAGGGCAAGACTCCTTCTATTAGTAAACTGATTGGCTTAACTTTCCATATCAATATATCATAGGCACAAAAAGATTCTTTCGCTTAACAAAACCAGTAAAAGAAAATTTTGATTTAATAATTTTAAAATGGACATCTTTTTATAATGGACCACGCAATATTCAAGAGATCCTGGTTAAATCTTTTGGGAGTAAGCAAATCTTGCCAAGATGAACAAATAGCATCTCTGCGGGGTCTCGCTCCTTCCATGATACAAAGATTTGGCAAAATTCTTGGGAGATTTCACAAGATTGCAAACCATGTAGAAACCTAGTTTTTCATACAAAACATACAGCCAAAGTTGGCATTGAATTGAGTTTACCTCAGCAGTGATTCCATCCTTTGCAAGAATATCTGCTGCCTGCGCAAAATGCATTTTGAAGTTAGTCACAAGACGTGAGATGCATAAGTTCAGAATCATGCACAGATACAGTAAAAGTGTATATGTGTGGTCGAGAAAGCAAAAGCACTTTCTCAAAACAACATAAATATATAATAATCCTTAAAACCCTTAACCCTAAACCAACCCATCCCACCTCCATTCACTCTACTCATTTCAATCTGTGTACCTGAAGAAGCAAGAAATGCCAAACTGGACATTATTGTCATTAAAGGCTGTGGTGAAGAAAGTTTGGACAGATTAGGCTGCAAGCTGGTCAGAGTAAAAGAGACTTCTGACAGAAAAGGTGAGGCAAAGCAGAAACCTTTACGAGAGGAAACAAGCCAAAGCCACCCCTTTGGGAAGGAGAACATGGACAAGCAGCGAAACAGATAATTTTGACACGGACACTGTCAGGCTAGGGGAGATTATGAAGCTTCATTGACTTCTGAACATCCGGGTGAAATATCACCAAGAACATTATATTTTATCTTTGAAAATGAATGTTGCCAAACTCTCAGAACTGAAATCTTCAGTGATATTTGCAAAGAAACAGCGAAAAGGCAAATCAAGACAAGAAGGTTTTATGTATGGAAAATGTTAGAATAGGCAGGAAACTGAAAGGCGAGTGGTAATCAGTAGTAGTAGAATAAGTAGAATACAAAATGAATAAAGAGAGAAGGAAGAAGTGAGAAAGTTTGGAGAGAATAGAGTTTTGGTTAATCAAAGTGATTAACTCTCTCCACGTTATTTATAAGCATAGTCAGTACAATAAAGTCACTTACATTCAAAAATTTAAAAGACTAACGAACTCCTAGAAATAAGCGAACTATCTTATCTAGAAGATTACATACTGATGACTAATTCAAACCATCAGAAGCCGTAGCTTTTATTATTTCTAACACTCCTCCTTAAGCTGTGGGTATGGAGAAGAGACAAAGCTTGGAAATCAATTCTCCATGTTTTTCAGCTGATAAACTCTTGGTGAACACATCAGCAATCTGAAACTGAGTTCTGTGATGTTGCAATTCAATTTCCTTATCTAGAACCTTGTTTCTGATATAATGGCAATCTATCTCCAAATGATTAGTCCTCTCATGGAAGACTGGATTTGAAGCTATATGGATGGCTGCCTGGTTATCACACATCAACTTCATAGGTTTGTTCATAGGAAACTCCAATTCTTGTAGCAGCAACTTAATCCAAGTCATTTCTGCTGCAGCCTTAGCCACAGCTCCGTATTCAGATTCAGCACTCAATTTGGAAACCACAGATTGCTTTTTACTCTTTCATGTTACTAAGTTACCACCAACAAACAAACCAAATCCACTTGTAGACTTGCAAGAAAGGGAGAGCCTGCCCGCCCAATCTACATCTGTAAAACCAAAGGCAGTGAGATCCTTTTTACAGCTAGCATGCTTCTTATACAACAGCCCCTTATAAGGATCAAGTCTTAAATACTTGATAATTCTCAAAACAGCATCCAAATGAGGTTTCTTGGGTGTCTGAATAAACTGACTTACTAGACTAACTGCAAATGATATGTCATGCCTAGTCACGGTCAAGTAAATAAGTTTTCCCACCACTTTCCTGTATCTACCAGGATCAGTTAACTCCTCACCAGTGTTTCAATCCAATTTAATTGATATATCTAGTGGACCGCTCTAGGTTTAGAGTCCAAACAACCTGTCGCTTTAAGAAGACCCATAATGTATTTGTGTTGTGAAAGATAAATACCATGTTTGGATCTTGCCAATCCCTAGAAAATACCTCAATTGTCCCAGATCTTTAGTGTGAAATTGCTGTTGTAAGTATGTCTTCACCTTGCTAACCTGGCCTGAGTTGCTCTCTGAAACAATGATATTGTCTACATAGACGATAATAATCACAATACCACTTGAGGACTTTAATGAGAACACAGAGAAATCAGCATTAGTTCTCTTAAAACCATATTTAAGTAGGGCAGAACTAAATCTCTCAAACCAGACCCTTGGAGATTGCCTTAATCCATATATGACTTTCTTCAAACAACATACTTTATGTTCCTCCCCCTGAGGAACAAAACCAGGAGGTTGCTCCATGTAAACTTCCTCATTCAAGTCTCCGTGAAGAAAGTCATTCTTGACATCTAACTAAAACAAAGGCTAATCAAGCTCAATAGCCAATAATAATAGAATTCTAACTGAATTCAACTTAGCCACTGGTGAAAAAGCGTGTCATCAACTCTGGGGTCTGGGTATAGCCTTTGGCAACTAAACGTCTTGTACCTTTGAAGACTTCCATCAAGGTTATACTTGATGGTATATACCCATCTGAAACCAAAAGAATTAAATCAGTAAGTCTCCATATATTATTCACTGCCATTGCATTAATCCACCATGGCTTGATTCCATTCAGAACTTTGTAATGCTTCCTGCATGCTATATGGAATGGACTGAACTGACAAGGCCTGATAAAAGTTATTGAAAGATGAAGAAAAACTAGCAATACCAGATTTTTATGACTTGTGAAGATGACAGCTGTGGTACTGAATTGGAAGTGCCTTTACCTTTCTTGTATAAACAATTGGAGGTTCAGAGAACCAAGAGATCTGAGATTTGGAAGGCTCAGTATGCAATGGTAGTAAGACCTCTTGAGACAACCTGGGATTGGTAGCATTTTGAACACAAGAGGAAAAAATGGGACTGATTCAAAGAAGGTGACATCGGCACTCACATGCCTTTTCCAAAGATTTGGATTGTAGCATTTATATCCTTTTCGACACCTTGAGTAGCCTGGGAAGATACACTTAACAGCCCTAGGTGATAGTTTATTAAGTTTATTATCAAAAACATGGGCCAAGCATACACATCCAAAAACCTTAGGACTTAGAGAGAAAGGTCTTATTAGGAAGCATAACTGAAAAGGGAGATTTATTGTTTAAAACTGCTTAGGCATTCTATTTATTAAATGACAAGCTGTGAGGATTGCATCAGGCCAATAGAAATGAGGGACATGCATGTTCAAAAGTAAAGCCCTAGTTACTTCAAGAATATGTCTATGTTTCCTCTCAGCAATACCATTCTGATGAGGGGAATAAGCACATAATTTTTCATGAAGAATACCCTGAGACTGACAATATTCTTGAAATAACTTAAGACTGATACTCAATACCACTATCAGATCAAAAACTTTTAAGGACAGTACCATGTTGAGTTTTAATCTCATTGTGAAACTGTGTAAAACAGTAAAATACCTTTGTAAGATCCTTAATGAGATAAAGCCAACACATCCTAAAGTAGTCATCAATAAAACAAACATAATATCTAAAGTGTGAAGGATTATGTACCAAGAATGGCCCCCAAACATCAGAATGAACCAACTCAAAGGCTGTGTAGATTTTGTACCATTTTGAGGAGGAAAAACAGCACGTTTATGTTTTGAAAACTGACACACATTGCAGTGACGAGGAAATAGACAAAGATGGAACCAGCAATTTTAAAATAGAAAGAGGAGCATGACCTAGATGACAATGCCACTGATAAGCTGTTTCTTAGTACCACAAGCTATCATCTTCTTCGTCACAAGTTCCTGTAATACACGCACAGAAGAATCAAAGAACTCTAAACAATGAGTGGTAAGTTTATTGACAGATAATAGGCTAGTTGGAAAGGAGGGTACGTATAATACATCCACTAACACAAGAGAAGGCAATAGCTGAATTTTCCCTTTACCAGTTGTCAAGGATTGTGGACCATCTGCAACTTGCATAGGAACAGGATGTCGAAATCATTGAAATGTGGAGAAAAGAGACAAATTACCTATCATATGATCAGTGGTTCTGGAATCAACAAGCCAGGACTCAGGTTTTTGTGATGAGGATGTGGAAATACTCACAGAAGCAAGTGAAGCAGATGGCATACTAAAATCTGAATCAAAATGAGCCATACGAAGGAGATTTTCATAATCATCTCATGAAAGATAGACAACATTGGAGACAGCAGTGGCTGTAGCTGATGTGTCAGTTGCAGCAATATTTGAAGTAGTAGCGGTGGAGGTAGACAGCTGTTTAGCCCAGTCAGGCTTCCCATATTTCTTCCAACATTTATCAGCAGTGTGACCTGCATTGTTGCAAAAATCACAGAACCTTTCTTCCTTTCGTGTTTTGGAAACAGGTCTCCCTCCTTTTGCAGCAAATGCTGGACCTTTACCTTTACCTTTATAGGTGTCTGTGAGGAAGATTTGAAGGAGGCTAAGAGGGCACTAGTATCAGGAGCATCGATGGCAGAGACTTCATCTTCTGGAAGCCTTGACAATCAAGAAAAAGTAACACTTAGGGACGGCAGATCTGAACCAGTGAGTAGCTTACTTCGAGCTGAAGCATACTTAGAGTCTAGTCCAATAAGAAATGATATCAACTTCAACTGCTCTTATTGTTTCTTCCACACTGCAAGATCAGCAGAAAAGTTTGGTAGATATGCAATTCAGCCCACCTTGCTTTAATGTTGCTGTAGTAGTCATTAAGCAGCTGGCCATCTTGCTTGGACAGGAAAATCTCTTCACAGAGATTGTATATTCTATTCACATTCTTATCAGAGGCATAAGACTCATTCAGAGAATCCCAGACTGATTTGGCTGTGGACATTAGCATATAATTGTTTGCAATGTTGGGCTCCATTGAGCTCCATAGCCAACTCCTAACCTGCGCATCGTCCTTGAACCAAACAGCAGTAGGAGAGGAAGGAGCAGCCCCATCAATATAAGAGCATTTTTCCCTGCCAAGAAGAAAGGTACACACAGACCACTGCAGAAAATTCTTCTTTCCATTTAACTTGACAATGGTTATAGATGATCCACCGAACAATTCTTGAATGGAAGTAACAAGAGGATCCGAGACAGCAGATGAAGATGATGCTGCTCTCGTCCCAACCACCATGATACTACCAAGGCAATATAAGCCAAACAGGTCAGGTTGGTGACGACAATGAGGCAGGTTAATAAGTGTAGGGGATAGCAAAGGGCAGAAGAAGCAGAGAACATGTCGCCACCAAAAAAATTCAAACCTGGCTATGATGCCACATTAGAATAGGCAGGAAACTGAAAGGTGACTGGTAATCAGTAGTAGTAGAATGAGTAGAAGACAAAATGAATGACAAAGAGAGAAGGTTTGGAGAGAATAGAGTTTTCGTTAATCAAAGTGATTAGCCCTCTCCACGTTATTTATAAGCATAACCAGTACAATAGTCACTTACATTCAAAAATTTAAAAGACTAACTCCTAGAAATAAGCAACTAATATTATAACTAATCTTATCTAGAAGATTACATACTGATGACAAATTCAAACTATAAGAAGCCGTAGCTTTTATTATTTCTAACAGAAAACAGGATTAAAGAACAATCACCCCACCTCCACACATCATCTCTTATAAGAAACATTCAGAAAGCAAAAGTGGTATTCATTAAGGTTTAAGATAGCAGGATGTACTGCATCCAGCTAATAATCTGGTGAACAATGATGTCATATTGATTCAAAATCCTAATTTTCAATAGAAAGCAAAAAGTGACAAATTAATAACATTGTAGCCCAAATGGACTGGGTCAAGATTCAGGTGACAATGAAAAAGATTCCAGTGACAATGAAAAAAGCACGGGTTGAATCAATATTCACATTAGTTTCTATTACAAATGAGAATAATAGTCAACATCCAACAAACTTATTCCACATTTACGATGACCTGCCATGAAGAAAACATGTACAAAAGCCATGGACGCACCTGAAGTGCATAACCAACCATCTTTGAGAAAGCCGTAATTGTGACATGCTTTCCTTCTTGCTCAATCTGTCAAATTGTAAATGACTTACAAAAGACAGAAATTTTGCTGCTGAAAGGGTAAGAAGTTCATTTCAAAAATTAAATGTATACCTTAGCTTTTCCAATAGGAAGACAGAAACTAGAATCAAGGGCCTCTGCTGACACAGGAAAAGACTCTCCATACCTAAAGAATAGAGTTATTAGTAGAACTTACAGAATTTCATAGTCTATTAACAAGACATTCATAAAAAAATAATGAGCCTTATATACATGAGCTACAACTCATATAACTTATATGAGCTACGCCTTTTATTTGGACCAATTAAGTGGGTCCTACTACTCAAAATCCACTTAGATAAATAGAAAAATAAATAATAAGTATAATTATAAATTTTCAACTCAATCTTATACATCTTAAGTATCAAAGTAATTGTAAAAAAATTAATTTCAAATATTTATTAACTAGTGTATTTTAAAAAATCTAAAGTAGGTCACATTGATGCCAAGAAAGGATAAAATTTTATCACCCTCCTACTTATGCACTCTACTTTTTGTACATATAAATCTCATTTTGTGGGAACCACTAAAAAATAGCTCAAATTAAAAGTGTAGCTCATATAAGCTATATAAAGTGTAGCTCACCCAAACTTTTCCCAAAAATAATCAATAAAATAAATTTAAAAAATCACATTTTTACATATTGAAACTTCAAAACGTATTGTCAATTTTAACTAATAAACAGCAAATAGAGGCGAGGCACACAAGCAAATGCGATTGGATAAGGCACATGGACAATTAAGAATTGAGTATTGGAATGGTGTGAGACTGGATTTAGCAGAGAGAGAAGAAAAATTGTTCCTGACTACAATTACTTGGGTTCAAGTGGCAGCAAAAAGTAAAAAGAAAACTGGATCAGCAGAGTCCTTTTATTAATCAGTAGAGACTAGAATTTAAATTAAAACATGTAGGGAAAAAAACTAAATATTATTGAATTGTAAGGCTACATTGAAAGCCAAAATAATGACTTACAATAATTCATTTTCAAGAAAAACTACAGGATCGGGATCTCTAATTGCAGCTTTCAGCAAGCCACGTGCATCTTCAGATGAGTATGGTGCGAGAACTTTCAATCCGGGACATGAAGCATACCAAGCTGCAAAACACTGCAGTTTGAAAAGCTAAAAATTCGCACTCAAATGCATTCAAATTTCACAGTAACTCCTCAAGGTAATAGAATTTACTAGTAATCTTACACCAACTATCGTAGCAATTTTGTTCCTAAGAATTGGGGGGAAATGTCAAATAACAAAGTATGATAAATACAGGAACATCCTTAACAAATAACAACCAAAAAGTCTTCAACTACAAACGTTATCAAACTGTTTATTTCTATCTAAACAGAGTATCTCCTGGCCCAACTATGTACTTATTGACCCATTCCTCTCCCCATGCATCTCACTTCCCCACATTTGGCTCTCCATTGCTTCCCCAACTGTCCAATCTGGTATTCCCATCATCTTATTCCTTGAACACCCCAAACACCACCCCTCTCCCCCTCTCAATCTCCACAATAAGCCTCCCTCTCCGTCCATGCTCCCATCCCAATTTGTTTGAACATTAACCACCACTCCCCCTCTCCCCCTCTCAATCTCCCCAATTAACCTCCCTCTTCATCTGTGCTCCCATCCCAATTTCCTTGAACATTAAATCTCGTATTCTGAAGGTGATACTACTGAAAGTTCACAAAAAAGGATCCAAACATAGAAAAAATAGGCAGATTTCATCTGTACCATCGCTTATGTCTCACATGCCTACACAAAGCGAAATTCATCAGATGTTTGGTGATATCTCGCCAAATGAATAATTGTGCATGACATAATAGGGAAAAAAGAGATAAAAACCTGTGAATGTTGAGCTCCAACTCCAGCAGCAGCTCCATTTGGGCCTCTAAAGACAATAGGAACAGAGATCTGGCCAGCTGACATGTAGTTTGATTTGGCTGCAGAATTAATTATATGATCTATTGCCTACAAAGAAGCCAGTAAAGTTACTAATAATATACAAGATCAATCATTTTACCTTTCAATTTTTCCAAAAAAAGAGAGAGAAACTACTCTTTAGCAAATTTCATTATCAGAAAAAAAAATTGTCGTTTGACGCCAAAGCCTAAGTTTCTCGCCACACTAAACACAACTCAAAAAAAATAACCTTGCATGTTTTCAAATTAAATCTTCTCTTGAATTAAAGGCTTTCGTCCACAATAGGCCCATTCCATCACAATAACACATAAGAAATACTAAGAAAACACATCAATTCATCTGAGTAGCATAATTCAAACTCAAACCTGCATGGAGAAATTAAAAGTCATGAACTCAACAACCGGCCGAAGACCATGGTAAGCTGCACCAACGCCTATGCCAGCAAAGCCAGCCTGCAATAAGACAATGTATGAAAAGGATGAATAAGGTAGAAGTAGGGCATGAACAGACGATTATCATAACTTTTTCCCTACATGTATATCATTGCAAAAACCAAAAATGTTGGAGAACAGCAATAAGGAAAGAAACTACGGTGGAGGTGTATGCTCTGGTGAAATCAACACCCACCAGAACACCCAGTGAAAAAGACAAACCATCAGAATCCACAACAATGAAATTTGCACCCAATTCCAATCATTTTATAATTCAATAAAAACACCAATTACTCATGGCTTATAATACACAGATTAGACACAAGGTCTGGCTAGTAAGAAAATTTCTAAATGAAAAATTAATAATACGAAGAAATTGTCCCATGTAGAAAGTATTAAATGACTAACAATAAAGACCCTAAAAGTACAATTCCCAAAGTAAAATAATTATCTAACAAAAACTTGTCTTGCATCAAAAAATATTTGATCTAGGGAAAGGTCCATTACTGACCTCAGTAATTGGAGTGTCTAGCACCCTATCAGGACCAAATTTATCAAGAAGACCCTTTGATATCTATCATAAAAACACAAAAATTGCTGGCTATTATTAGTGCTTAAAACGTAGAACAAGAATAATATTATAGATTATAAAACAAATCTTCTAACCTTGTAAGCCCCTTGATATTCGCCAACCTAATATAAAAGGAGCAATTAGTTTATGCGACAACTACAGAAGAAATGGGTAGAAAAAACACATTCTTCAAAGTAGTACCTCTTCACCCATCAAAAAAACTTTATGGTCTGCAGACATTTCTTCATCAAGTGCAGAATTTAAAGCATCCCTCACTGTCATCTGCACGAGAGACATTAGAAGTATAAAAATTCATTTCATTTGCAAAAACGCTCAAGGATTTGTTAGCGCAACCATGTACAAGAGTTTGAGCAATAAATCTCATACCAACTGGTTTTGTCTCCCCGGAAATTTACAAGGGGAACTTCGCATTTAACAATTATCTCAGGAGAAACTAACAATTTTGTGGGTTTCAACTAATTGGACTAATTCGACTAACAAATTCTTATTAATAAAAAGAGAACCAAAGGCCGCAACCGATCAAAATACAACAAATAGAAAGTATATACTAAATTATTGAAATCTATATCTCCATTTCATCAGCGTTTGTTTATCACTAGAATCAGAGTCTATCATCTCCCGATTCAATTTAATTTAAGGTTAAATAAAATCGGAATCTATATCTAACATAACTAATTCAAATACCTCTTTTCCTCCGGTAGAGAAATTCCTCGAAAGCTGAGATGCCAAGGCACCTATCCTTTGCAGAGGCTGCAGATGGCACCATGTTCAACACATATCACAATCCCCGAACCCCAAATCAGTTTTTCTTCCAAAAAATGCAAAAAAATAATAATAATAAAAAACATCAAATCCCGTTTCATATTTTACCGAAACAGGAACGACTCCACAATTGGCCGCCCTCTGCCTGATAACTCCCCACATTTTCTCTTCGTCACCAAAAAAAGCACAGCCACAAAACAAAATCTAACAGCAACAAAACCCAAAATTAACAAATCATATCACATAATCCCAACATTGCATAGAAACTATCAAATGTTGGAGACGAGATCGATACCAAAAACAAGCCGCGACGGAGGCGCTTATTTATTTCGTTGTTGACAATTTAAACGTCCTATTTTTGGGGTAAAGGTGGAGAAGCCACTCGTTAGAGAAGAACGAGGGTAAAATGGTAATTAACTGTTTTTATGGAACGTAAGGATTTAAAAGTTGGTGTCCTCTTTATATCGAGTCTAGCTTCAAAAACCATTTTATGTTTGACTTAATTTATGTTCAACTCGTGCATGTTAATTTTATATTTGAAAAAAATTTTCGGTTCAAAATAAATAATTTGTTGAATAATGTATAAAGTTTGACTCAATTTAGCTCAAAATTCGAACTCGTTATATTTAAACTTAAAAAATAATTGGTTTGACTCAACTCGTCAATATTATTGAAGTTACATTAAACTTATATAGTATTTGAAAATTTTCTTTAATCTTATATAAGTCAAACACGAGTCAAATACAAATATTTACTCACCTCAAACTCAACTTGAAACACATTAAATTGAACATGAGATAACCTTAAATATTATAAATTTTAGACAAATTTGACTCGATCGATAATATATCAAAACTCGTTAAATACTCAAACAAATTCAAACATACTTTCCAAAAATCACATCGAATTTAAAAACACCCTTCTTTAGCTCAACTCGTTTATACCCCTAAATTTTTGGGCAAGCGAGGAGTCAAATTGGCAACCCCATTTCACGCGTGTATATACTTGGTGCATTCACGACGACTCGCTGCGCACCTCTTTTCTTTTATTATTTTTTTTCTTTTCTTTTCAAAAGCTACGCAAAGTCTTTTTTCTTTTGGGCCTTCTTGTCTCCCGTCTTATGAAAATATATTTTGTCATGCTGACGATTCCAAAAATATCCTCTAATGATAATATACCTCGTGATGTTGAATCTTTTTATAAATAAAATTCTGTACGGAGAGAAAATTATGGGCTGATGTATAAAAAAAGGAAACTAACGGTCAAAAATGTCATTTGGGTTAGCTAGCGATTTATATGAAAACCAACTTGATCCAATTAATTGAAACAATACTAAATTAACCCAATTTATTTTTAAAAAAAGGGTAGCATCATTATAGGTGCCGGCGTTTTTGACCAGAAGAGGCCCGCTGAATTTCGTGGCATCAATCAGAGGTGGCAAGACGCCGATGAGTTGCAGCCACCGTCGGTCAAACTTAGCTAGAGAGGTTAGATCTATGATCTGTCCACAGGATCAACAATACACTGTGGCGGCCTTCCTTGGGGCACCTAATTTTGCCGCTCTTCGTTGACATGTCAGCGGATGGCTGGATTTAGCATGTCGTTGACCCGCTGTGAATTCCCTCGCAAATTATTTTCCAGTTAAATAGTCCTGAACTTTTTTTAAAAAAATATTACAGCTTAACCAAACTCTTCCTTGAATAAAGGAGGTATAAAATATAATTCTCAAAACCTCTGCAATTATAACTATAGTTTTAAATACTGGGTCACATCTATATTGGGTCCAAGTGGCCGAGCTAGATTATTAAATTATAAATAAAATATTTTATTAAATATTAATAAAATATTTTATCATTAATTGTTTATTAAATACCAGTTAAAATACCACAATTTTTAACAAAAAAAGAATTCATGAAAATTTTCAGATTAAAGACTAGTTATATTTTAAAATAATACAAAAATCTAAACCATATTGAATTTAAAGCGATACATGACATACCTCCCACAAACCGAACGGTACAATAACGTATTTGCATCTTCCTCGTGGGTATTTTGATAGCTCTTTAATCATTTATTTGCATGATCTATGCTTTTTTGCCTAAGTGTGAAAAGTATCTTTATTAGAGAAAGGCGACCATTCAAATTTGCGAGTCGAGATTCACGACCTTTTTTCTCCCCCAATGCTAGACTCATGACTTTTCGCTATTCATCATAGCGAACAAAACATTGAATAGATTATAGAAAAGATTGCTTGTTGTCAGTTTAAACTCATCAATGCTGAATTTGATTATAATCACATCATCCAAGGTTTAATTTCACAAAAAATCTTGGCCAGGCCAACTCTTATTCTTCAGCTAGACTTGGGTTACAGTATATTCAACAAGAACCATCCCTTCTAGCTCGTTCTTTACAGCGATGCTGATGTATAGTATCATATCACACATTAAAGAACGAAGAACCAATCTAAATAAGCCTCATCATTCTCTTCTTCTTTTCTTCTAAATTCCACCGAAACCCGTATCTAAATGAACAAAATGGCCGGCCTGAAGGAACCAAAAATGTCAAAAAAAAAAGGAGGACATCTCACATTGAAATTAATCAACCCTTTACACCCAACACAACAGAAATGCTCGTAGAGTTGCTAGCATGTTTCCCCTCAACGCCTTAACAAAGGGTAGTAAACATGGAATACAAATCAAGCAAGAATACAATACAGGAGAGATAGATACATCAGTACAACACACATCACAATTCAAGTGCCACAATTTTTACCTGGGAATCGGGTTAATCTTCTACACTGTGATATAACCTTCACACAAGCCAGGAAACAATCAAACCAGTCCATCCCAGAAGCATAATGTTGATCTATCTATCCATTTGAGGGCATTTCTCCAATCCGATTAGGCTCCCCAGTACCAGAAGATAAACCTAAGGTATCTGGTGAAACATCCCAGTTCCCGTTTTTGCGACCCCAACTGGAGCGCCTATGGTGAAATGTAGCTGGACCACCCTCCGTTCTGTTGTCTGGAACTGCTCGACTAAGATCTGGAGAGCCTACAACAACATTATAGGCACTTTCTTTGCCATTCAACAAGTCAATGGCCAAGGCCTCTTCAAGGTCTCCCACCACTTCTCCTGCATCTGGAGCCCAGACAGGCTTTCTTCCCATCTCCAAATCACCTGCAATCTTTCCCATATTTGGGCTCATGAATCCACCACCAGCAGTCCTAGTCTGCAGCCCTATGGGTTCTTGAGGTGCCTTTGCCCTAAATTTATTCTTTGATGAAGGAATACTGGAGCAGAAAATCTCCATGAAGTTGTCCAGCACCCCTCTGTTATATGGGTTGATTCGCCGGTCATATCGATATCTGAAATTCTCATACGTTGTCTGCCATGACAATATAATATCACGATCATTAACATATCAAACAGTTTAAAAAAGTCCAATTCGGGTTGCGCCCTGTTGTATCAAAATAGCACTTACCTGATTTGTACTAATGAGGTATAAGTGGAAGACAGTTAGACCACCTACAAACCAAACACATATGAAAGTGTAAGCAATGAGCGCTATGGAAGCAGGAGTCCTGGCCATTGCTTTCCACACTGATTTCTGCTCTGCATCCATAATCTTCTTGATGTAGACCCAGCAGAATGCAAATACATATATGCACAGCAGAGTTGTTGAGAAGACAAACATAAAAAAACCTATAATTTCTCTGCATTGAATATGAGACCATTAACAAAGAAAAAAATGAGCAGAAATTAGACTTTATAATGGGCTTCAAACAAATGTATACCAGACTTTTTCAATCACCTACCAGCCCAATACACTGGCCAACCCATGGGCAGTGGTGGTCAAAACGTTGAACACAATTGTTACAGATTGAGCAGTGGGAACAGCGAGGAGGCCTATAGAGCATACAAGTATCACAGTACTTGATTCTCACACTGAACCCATTAACGATAACATCCTTTGTCCTAGGTAAATGAGACATAGAAGTCTGACCACCATCAACTCCAGTACCCCCTTCATAACTCTCAGGCTCTGGGGAATGAGAGTTACGTGGTATGATACCCGGATCTCTTCCAGAAGTAAGAAGAAGAAGGACAAGGTCCTGAAAAGAATAAAAAACTCAACAATGAAAAAGCTGCTTATGCATAGCCAGTATGCATAAACATGACTGACAAACGAAGTAAAAATAATCGAAGAAACAATGGACCTAAATGTACAAATTATGATAAACATTAATAATTGCATCCAGAGCTGATATCTGGCTCAGATGTAATTCACTACTGTACATTCAAAGGTATGATAACTGATATGTTCGTACTTTAAAATACAAAACATGACTTATGCACATAACAAATCTATGAAAATAGTTGAACTTTCAAATATGAAAGTTGTTAAAGAAAAAAATAAGAGAAGTGGTAGGTACAGTTATCCCAACAATAAAGGGGAAACCATAGTCAAGGTTTGCAATGTGAGATATTAGTTAATGTGTCGAATGATGAGCTAGTCAAGATATTGGAGGTGTATCAAGGATATAGCAAAGATATCATTGGCCCACACTTCACACAGCTGAGGGGAGGCACCTCTAGATACTCTTTCGAAGTATTTGAACTAATTGTACACAAGCAAATATAGGTAACAGCATAGGATAAATAATAAAAAAGAAACTTTGGGTCAGTAGGCTATAACATTGGAATTAATCAAACGAGAATTGGAGACAAACAGACACTAAAATAGCAAGTGTGACAAAGTATATATCTCATTCAGAAACTTGAGTTAAAAAGAAGTAGAACGCGGCTCATTGCCAAGCATCATGCGATCATTTATATTCTTGCTGAATGCACCTCTGGATACTCTTTCCATTGTCATTTTTATTACTGATGTATCTGAATGCACCTCTAGATACTCTTTCCATTGTCAGATGGCGCTGGCAATATCATTAGCCAGCCGTTATAGACTGATACTTGAGAGTCTTATGCAAGATCAATAATTTGATCAGGGATATGCAAGATCAATCCAAAAGATTATTGCCATAATGAAGTAATTTGACTCAAGAAGTTTTTCATCAAAGGTCGAGAACACATTAGATGTAATGGAAACATTTAACTTGGACCAAATGGGGTATCTCAGGAAAGCTGCTTTTGAGGTGAGTACAGCCAAGCGCATATGTTTACATAAGGGTTTTAGTGCTGCAACTTGATTAAACCTTAGTAAGAGAACCTCTAGACAAAATGGAAACTTCTGACGAGTTCCTACTGCTTTTTACAAAACTGTACAAAGTTTGGACCTTTCGCATCAAGTGATGAGCTCAAGACCGCAGCAATTGCACCCAACAGGGCATTCAGATTGTAATGTAAGGTATTAAGTGCGAAAATGGATGTGATGTCAATAATCATGAGGCCGTGAGAGTTTCAGCAGTATTTAGAGCACTTACTGCCAGAAAAAACCATGTCTTTGCGGAGTTGAGAACCGGCTTAGATGCGGCCACACTTGCTGTTGAAGGTGTATGGCACTCTTCTAGGGGTCAAGTGCAGACACCATATTTTTTGGATCCTTCCAGAATGGAAGGTGAATTGATCACCCAAGATGCTTAGATAGGAAATTTTTCATTAGAACTACAGTTTAAACGTCAAGCTCCCACAAGATACAAACAAAAACATTGCACAAGTTCAGGAACAAGTCTTTGGAAGTCAGAAAAATGATAGAATAGTTTCAGTATATAGGGAGTCCAAAAACTACAGCAGGATTTGCAAAGCTCAGTTAACAAGGAAAAAGATTTTCAGTTTGATAAGTGTAACTATCATTCTATGCAAAGAGGGGGGATGAAAGTGCATTTTTGTGTTTTCTCCAATGCAAATTTGGACAGGGCAGAACAAATCGGCCGGTTTTTTTCTACGATTCCAAATATGCACATCCACTGTATGATGTCATTGCATGAAGAGGCAATTAGACTTGCAATACAGGAAGGCTCAGAAAGCAATATCAGGAGGATAATATAGTATGATACATTTCTTCCTTCCTTGAGAACAAAAAAGGTTTTGAGGGTGGTGTAATGGTACAGTATACTAGTATGGCGGTTAAGTTGGGTAGTTAGTTAATATAGTTTGGCTAAATGGGCTTTGATAAGATTTAGTTTCTATTGAAGTGGGCTTGATTGTAAACCTGGTATAAATAAGGTACCCTCTTTGTAATAGGTAGTGTTGATGTTATGAAACTCTTCATTTGAGAGAGCCCCCGGCATTCTTCCTCCACCTCTTCTTCCACCAATTTCCTAGTATTCTTCACATCTAAGAGGTACCAGGTCAAACCCTTTGAGTGTTGGTTTGAATCCTGCAACAGGTATATGCTCACATGAATATTGATTCGCCCCATTATCTATGCTCAATAGACAGCTTGGCCCATGTTTGTTCACGTAGTAAACCACAAAATAACTTGCTTGCATGTGTGGCTGTGCCTTCTAAAGTAAAAATCAAATAATTCCTCCTCCTAATATTCAGAGCTTCAGGCCAAGAATTAAACCATCTAAATTTACAAAGGGCACAACAGCAAGAAATGACAATGATGAGCAACAACAAAAACAGCAGCAACAGAAACTACAGAAAACAAAAAGTCTCAAATTAGTGGTGGCAGCAACTTTTAGAAGCAACAGGAAGCAACAATAGGGACAGAAAGCAATGACTACAATATAAGGGTTACTTGTGGCAGTAAAAGAGGAAAAAAAACTTGTATAGACGAAGAACTCTAATACATAATCTATCAACTACTACATTATCTGCATTCCCATCATATTCATATATACATATATACGACTTTATCCTCTTCACATAATGAAGAAGAGAAAAAATTCTAATCACACTAGTGCTCATAATTCAACCAACATAATAATAGAAACTATACTAGGATATAAAATCAAGTAACCTATACTAAATGGCTTAAATGAGTAGAGACCTATATTTACACTTACTGTTCTTTGAAATTTAAAAAAAAAATAGAACAATTGAATTTCATAATAATCGCAAAACATCAGAACAGGTAGCAAGCAACGGAAGGAAATTATCTACTGAAAAGTAAATCATTTCTTCAAGTTTTTCTCTATAAAAAAAAAACAAATACACAAAGATACAATTACTGGCTATCATCACAAACTATGACATAGTCATAGGTTGCCCAGAGTAGATATTAGTAAGTTCAAGTAACATGGCAACGTATAAGCAAAAAGTAGATAAAAATGAGGTAAAAAGAAAAGGTACTTACATAGACAGTAAAAGCAATGGCAATAACCATTATAGAAATCCCCGAATGATGAGGAAGTGATGCATGAGCTTTCTTGCAACAAATACACAAAACACCGCCATGGGTGCAACAATGAGGAACATAGTTAACAACACGGACCTCGCATCTGGCCCAAAAATAAACCTCCCACCAACCAGAAACACCTGCAATCAATAACAATAAAACAGATTTATTTTTAAGCCTGCAACAACGATCAACCAAAAGAAATTAGAAACTACGAAACACATCAACCCATATCATATCATCTTCTTCTTCAACCTAATCTTATAAAATTATTATCGCAGATCAGCAAAAGCTCGATATAACAGGAAGAATTCCAGTACATCTTAATACATGGCCATAATCCACGTGAAGAACAATTTACAAGCTGAGCCCTAAAAATGAAACTTCAAAATAGAACAGCACATAACACATCTTTTTTCACCTCATCATATAGAATTATTACCGTGGATCCACAATAGCTCAATATAACAAAAAGAATTCCGAAACAGCTAAATACATTGGGATAGCAATAGTAAAAAAGAAAAGCACAATTTACAAACAGAGCTCCGACATTATCGCAGATCCGCAATAGCTCAATATCACCAAAAAAAAAAAAGTTCATCCCATATCATATCTTCTTCTTCTTCTTCCACCTAATCTTATACACCCATTATTGCAGATCCGCAATCGTGCAATATAATTTAAAAAAATCATAACAGCTAGCAATGGTCCAAGTTAACCACAATTTACAAGCAGAGCTACAAACTTTAAACTGACGCAAACTAGTGCAAGAACATGCCATCAAAACCAGCAAAAAGAAAACCTTTTTGACAAAAAAAAGAAAAAAAATCAGGGATTCGGAGGGAGACTCACATTGCTGCCCTTCCACACTTGGTAGATTCTCTTCGGAGCCTGATCGGGAGAGGCAGCCCCGGGCATGGAGCCGGAGACCTGGGAAGGGCGATGCGCGTACATGTCCCACCTACTTCCCGCCGACGCCTCCCGCCTGATTCCACCTACCCCCACCCCAACCCTTTTCAGATCACTGGAAAACAAGAGATCTGGGCTACCTCGGATTTCCCCGGCGCGGCAGAGGACGGCGGCGGAGGTCACCGGCGATCGGATCGGCGGCGGCGGCGGCGCGACGACGAGAAGGATTGTTAGGAAGAAATTGGGAAAGCGGAGGCCATCAACGTGATCCTGTTTTCTTCTTTGTTTTTTATTATTATTTTTTATTTTATAATCAATCAAACAAATCCCTCAAGTATCGCTGTCTTGCTTACATGGCGTGCTTTGATTGGTCATGGTTAGTCAAAGGAAGCCCGCCGCACTAAACGATTTTTTTTAATTTTAATTTTTTGGACAAAAATACGACCGGTATTCACTCGTCCGAACCGGTCTGGTTCAACCATTTGTTTAATTAGGTCAAGGGAATTAGGCCATGGTGCTCCACTTTTTGTCAGTTAGCGTTCTGGTTTGTTTGGTAGGAGTTCACATTTTTTGGTATATGGATTATGAAATCTTTCGTTCGGAGGATGAATCCACACTTCTTTATCATCTAATTCCTAAGCCTCAGAAAATCTAATTCTATGGGCTCAGAATTGGTTTCCTAAGCCTCAGAAAACCTCTCTGCCCAAAACAAATATGGGCTGTCTTACTACGAAAATGGCCCAGATTAGATCTGGCATATCAAAAAAATAAAATAAATTCTTGTACTGGTAGTTGTACCTAGTCAGATTCGGCTACTAGCGTTCGGATCAAATAAAATAGATTATGTCTAAGACCCTTTTGTATTCTGTAATCCAAGACTAGAAGATGAAGAAAAAGATTACTTTACTTTAATGACTTTTGCTTCTAAACAAGTTTTTCCCTATTAATTTATAATAATGAAATTTGTTTTGACCAAAATATATTTTTTATGGTCGGAATATTAGAAGTTTTCAAACATGGCACAGACCCATAAACAAAATCAACTCTTCCACCTTTTTTTGTGTGGATAAACAATTCTTTAAGCTCGCATTGAAAAAACCTTTTTTCCAATGTAGTCAAAAAATAAGTGACCTACATACCACCACATGTACCTATAGTAAATCATTTTCCCTAAGCTCAAATAGAAAAATGTTGCAAGTTTGCTCTAAACTCGGAGTAAACTCGAACCTCCTATAAATGAGAATGTCCATATCCAAATGGGCCAAGCCACCTTTTTCGGTCTTATCTACTCTTATTAATAAAAAAGAACTCAACTTTGGCTAGAGATTAAAAATAAAAAAAATTAGTTAATTAAAATATAAGAAAAATTTTAAAAATACAATAACAATACCTTTTACATAGGGTCGTTAGTATGAATTTTGCTAATCTCAATTTTTTAAAAAAATAATAATAATATCTTTTACGGTAGAAAGTCACGGGTTCAAACACAACTAACCTCAGCTTTTAACTTCTTACTAATAAGAATAGATTAATAAGAGTTGTATTGAAAAAATATAATAAAAAAATTAATTAATTTTAATTCATCTTTTTATTCAAATAGAATATATCTTTAATGACAATTACAATTTATATTTAAAATATTCAATTAATAAAATTTATTTATTATTTAATGAGAGTTTATGTATAGAATTAAAATTTATCCAGTATAAATTGTGCATGTCATGACATCTTGCCTAATTTTAGTTCATGGAGCAATATTGTTGAGCATCTAAGAGGTCAAATAAAGTTAACAACTGTATCCTCAATTAAAGTATGTTCAAATGTTGCCAATGTACATGACAAAGTGCACTGTAGGGTACAATTTTAAATATGGTATCGTATCGGGTATGATTCAATAATACCATGTAAATTCAGTATGGTTTACACCTTTATACTATTTTAATTTATATCCAATTTTTCAATCCATTTTTTTTTAAAACTCATTTTTTTGTTAAAAACCAATGTATTTTAAAGGCCATTTAACTAAATATTAATTATAAAGAATATTTTTAATGTCTAATAAAACATTTTATTTGTAATTTTAAAACCCAGTTGAACCTGATTAAACCGACCAATTGAACTAAATATACTTCGTATTATCTAAAAATTTGTTATAGTAACAAATACAATATTTAAAACTTAAGTACAATATTTAAAATTTTATTACAGGGCCCACCATAAAATGTTTTGGCTGTAAACCCTCCTAGCAAATTGGCATCAATGGTACTGTGCATAAGTTAGCAGATGACTTATCTTGCATGATTAAGCCATTGTGGAATGAGCAGGGTTGGGCACAACACTTCCTTTTGGATGTAAGACAACCTCTACTATGCATACAAATTCGGAAGTCTATCAACAGAGGCTTCATGATGAAGTGGCATTGTTTTGCAAACAAAATTCTTGATTTGCTACTAAATACTTGGAACAGATCCACTCATTATGGAGTCATCGAACTGATCAGTTTCAAATTTCACAAAACAAAGGCATAAAGAGGTCATGCTCTCAATTGACAATCAAGCTTCCATGCAAAAAATGGCAATGCTGTACACCGCCATTGCCTTCAACAGGTCTTATTCTCACCAATTCTTTTTGCCCTTACTGTTTGATCATTGATGAGAACAAAGAATTCAAACGCATAAAAAATAAACCTGATGTGGCCTTCGAAGCAGCAAGAAGATGAGGAGAAATCACTCCATTATTGCACAAAACAAAATGACCTAAAAAAATCAATAACTTGTCTTAAGTTGCTTCAAGTGCATGGGAACACAGTCCTTAACATTCATATAAATCGAGGGGCGGGATGGCCAGCGACAATGGACAAAGAGAATAGATAGTTACAGAAAAGGAGGCCTAGCGAGGGCGGACTTAACGGTGAAAGGAAAGAAAATTTCCTCGTCCTATATGATAGTCACGGGCTCAACTACATGCTAGGATAGAGTTGGATGTGAGGCACGGTCACACGACTCGACTTGGGTCGTCGGAGATTTATTTTAGTAATTTTTGTGGGATCCATGCTATTAAGCAAGTTAATAGTTATCCCTTTGTTGAGATTTATAAGGTAGTTTTTCTCACCCACGTTGTTCTTCTTTATCAACCACTGCGACGTTCTTTTTTATTTTGATTTTTCTCTTGGGCGTGGAAACCTTGGTGAGAATCTCTTGGGTTTTGATTTGGTTGGTTCCAAGGGGGTGATCCGTGCGAGAGGACGAAAATAATCTCTATTCCATTAGGTATTATTTTTCTTTGTTTTATCATATCCTTTTTCACCATTTATTATCTGCTACACGTTTGGCAAGAGGAAGAGGCGTGGTATGTTAATTCTATCTCAATATCCTTCATTTGTATGGGGAATTCATACCATCTTGGTGTTTTGTTTCTTTCATGTTTTTCAATGCAAAAGGGCTTTCTTTTTGTTTAATGTGAAGAGGTTTCAGGGAAGACAATCATTTGTTTTGGGTTTATTTTGTTTCCTTTGATATTTGCTTTATTCTTTTTGTCAATTAATCCATTGGCATGCCTTCCTGTTCTACTGTATGGCCATCCTTATATTATTAATGTCTAAGTTCAAGTGGTGTTGAATAGTTTATCATTTATTGTTTATTAATATGTTAGTGCAGGTATTGTGAATAATATTTGGGTAAGCAATCCTTATCCACGTTAATTTAACCTTGTTTGGTTTAAGTTTCATTCTTCTTATTTCAGTTATTTATTTGATATTCTCAATGTTATAAACTTGTTTTATTATTTTGTTGTGAAATCAATTTTGAACGTGCAATAGTGCATAGTTATATGTTGTTTTTTTTTGGTTTATCGTTGAATAAAAATTTTAACTTTAACTAAATTATACAGATGATAAAAAATATCATCAATAAAATCTTTTTCAAATTAAATCATCATGAAAATAAAATTTAATAACAAAAGTGTACCTGAATCTATAATAGCAAAATAATTCTTGAGCTCTTTAGGTTTTTATCTTTCAAATTCAGTACTAGTTATCCATATTCAGAGTTTCTAAATGATGGGATACCAGAAAAGAAAACTACTGTGTAAATTCGGGACCATAACCGTATTTATTCATATAACCGTATTTATTCATATAACTATATTTATCCTTATCTTTTATAATTCCAATTTAACCCATCACAAATTAGAGATTACGAAAACGTTATCTACATATATTTATCCATACTCATCTTAAATATATGGTATCTCTACATATTTATCTTATATATTAATGGCCTATTAACCTTAACTTTATTAAATCAATTTAATTTAGGCTCAAACCTTATTAATAGCATATGATACAATCATATACTTGTATATATACCTCTAAAATCTAACAATCTCTCACTTGGACCATATATATAAAGATAATTGTATATTATCTTATGAGCTCCAAAATAATATATGTTATTATTCTAAAATAATAATCCCGTCCATTAATTATGTTAACATAGGATCAAGGCAACTTTTGTTACATGTATCATAACTAAATCCATCCATGGTCGCGTACATTAACATAATTAAATGATATAGATCAAGTATGAATATGTAGCACGAAAATTACATGTAATTTGATCTAAATATACCTATTTTCAATTGGTCCAATCTTATGAGATCACTCAAATAAAGTGAAACATAAACCAAATACTGCAATAAAATAAACTCCCACTAAAATAGCAAATCATTAAATGATACAACACCCATATGAGCAACATACTCTATTAAAGACCTTGGGCGGTAAACTTGTTAGTAAGCGGATCCGTAACCAATGAGTTTGTCCCAATATGATCTATAGAAACTTTACCGAAACCTCATCACTCCTAAACTCTTTCTTTCATAATAAGGAATTTAATCTCTATATGTTTTGATTTAAATGAATTCCTATTGTTATTTGAATAATGATACTACAGACTGATTGTTACAAATTAACTTAAGTGGTTTTTCAATATTATCAATAATGTGCAGCCCTATGATAAAATTTTACAACCATTTTCCTTGATTTGATGCTTCATAACAAGCTATGAATTCAGCTGCCATGGTGAAAAAAGTTATGAGTATCTTTTTAGCACTCATCCAAGAAATAGCTCATCCAGCAAGTAGGTAGACATAGCCAAGAGTGGATCAACGACTATCTTGACATCTAGCAAAATCGGAATCAGAATAACCAATGATCTCAAGTTGATCTGACTTCCGATATGTAAGCATGTAATGCTTTGTTCTTTAAAAATACTTCATGACTTTATTGGCTGCTATCTAGTGACCCAATCCTAGATTACTTAAATATCGCCCAACATTCAAATAATATACGCAATATCTGGACCCATACATACTTGAGCATACATAAGACTTCCCATTGCTAAAGCATAGGGAATCTTTTGCATTTCCGTTCCTTCTGTATCATCTTTAGGGCATTGATTGAAACTAAATTTGTTTCATTTAGAAACAGTGGTATCTCCTGGTTTACAACCTTGCATGCCAAATCTCTTAAATACTTTGTTTATATAGGTCTTTTGTAATAATCCAAGTATGCATCGAGAGCGATCTCGATGTATTTGAATTCCTAATACAAAAGACGCATTTTCAAGATCTTTCATTTCAAATTTCTTTGATAAAAATCTCTTGGTTTTGTGCAAGAAACTTATATCATTACTGGTAAGCAATATATTATCCACATATAAAACCAAAAAAATATACTTACTCCCACTAAACTTATGGTATATACAATCATCAATAACATTCATCTCAAAACCAAACGAGAGAATCACTTGATGAAATTTGTAATACCATTGATGGAAGTCTGCTAAGTCCATAGATGGATTTTTTAATTTGCAAACCATATTCTATGAATCTCTCAATACATAGTTTTCTTGCTGCACCATATAAATTGTTTCATCAATGTCATTATTTAGAAACACATTCTTTACATCCATCTTATGTAATTCAAGGTCAAAGTGTGTTACTAATACCATAATTATTCTGAATGAGTTATTCAATGAAACTGGAGAGAAAGTCTCATTATAATAGATGCCTTCCTTTTTAGTAAAGCCTTTTGCAACAAAATAAGCATTATATCTTTCTACATCACCTTTCGAATCCCTCATGGTTTTAAATATCCATTTACAACCAATAGGTTTGGCACCTTCAGGCAATGAAACAAGATCTCATTAGCTTTCATGAACTTCATCTCTTCATTCATGGCATCAATCTAATTTTGAGAATTAAAACTCTTAATGGCTTGATGAAAGTTGATTGGATCATCTTCCACCATTCCAATGTTATCTTCATGTTCTTGGAAAAAGATGATATAATCATTTAAAATTGCATTTCTTTTTTCTCTTGTAACTCTCCGCAATGATATTTGCTCTTGAGGTTGTTGAGTTTGCTCTTCAGGTATAACTTGATTAGGGAGATTCTTGACATTGTGTTGTAATTTTAGTATTGTTTCTTGAACAACATTAGGAATATGATCCTGATCCTGATTATTGTTAAAAACAATCATGGGAAGAGAATCAGATTTTTCTTTAAAGACAAAGTCTCTAACTTTATTTCCCCCTCCAAACTCAATATCCTCAAAGAACTAGGCATTTCTCGTTTAAAAGGATGACCTTATTGTAGGATCAAAAAACTTATACCCTCTAAACTATTTAGAGTACCCAACAAAATAACTGCTAACTGTTTTTTGTTTAATTTCCTTTCGTTTGGCCTATAAGGCCTTACCTCAGCTGGACAACCCCAAATGTGTAAATGCTTAATATTATGGTTTTTTTCCATCTATAATTTATAAGGGGTTTTAAATGTTGCCTTTGTTGGTACTCTATTAAGAAGATATGTTGTTGTCTTTAGCGCCTCCCCCAAAGTGAATCAGGTAAAGTAGTATAATTACCATGTTTTTAATGTTCGATTTTGTCTTTCAACAACACCATTCATGCTAGGAGTACCTAGCATTGTATATTGTGAGCGATTCTACACTCTTCTAGGAATTTGGCAAATGGTCCTAGATGTTGTACACCTGATCCATCATATCTACTATGGTATTCACCGCCACAGTTAGATCTAATAACCTTAATAGTTTTGTCAAGTTAGTTCTCAACTTCAGCATATATGCCTTAAACACGTCCAATACTTGAGACTTCTCATTAATGAGATAAAGGTAACTATAGCAAGAATAATCGTCTATAAACGTAACAAAATATAAATGGTAAAAAACATCATCAATAAAACCATCTTCAGATTAAATCATCAAGAAAATAGAATTTGATAATGAAAACATACCTAAATCCATAATAGTAAAATGATTCTTGACTTCTTTAGGTTTTGATCTTTCAAATTTAGCACCAGTTCTCCAAAGCTAGAGTTTCTAGATGATGGAATACCAGAAAAGAAAACTACGATGCGAATTCGGGGATCATAACCGTATTTATCCTTATATTTTATAATTCTAATTTAACCTATTATAAATTAGAGATTACGAAAATAATATCTACATATATTTATACATACTCATCTTAAATATATAATATTTTCACATATTTATCTTAAATATTAATGACCCATTAACCTTAATTTTATTAGATTAATTTAATTTAGGCCCAAACCTTATTAATAACATATAGTACAATTATATGCTTATATATATATATATTATCTAAAATCTAACATTTATGCCTATGGAAACATATTGAAAACCCAACCGTTTCGACAATGAAGAGAAAACTAAAAGCTTGGTAAGGCATCTGTGCAAACGGGGAAGGGAAGAGTTTATATTAAAGGAGGTGGTAATAGAGAAATAGGAAAAAGAAAAGAGGCATTCCATTGAAGAAACCTGTCGGATACCATAGAATTGGTACTAGTATTCATAAAGAACTAGTACTAGTGTATACATCACCAGGAGACATGTGAATTGGCTAAGCTTAGATGGTAATGTGAAACTTAAAACGAATCCGGCTAGTAAAATAAACTTTAAAAAATATAGTTAGTTAAAACAGAACAGTGGATTACACACCAAGAAAAGCTAGCATGCATATCAATATGAGTAACCATACCTCATGTAGGAAAAGAAGAACTTCACTTATCATTAATGTAATTTGTAGACCAATATTCAGCAAAGGGAGGGAGCGGGAATGGTGATAAAAAACAGGAGATAAAGGTGGTGCTCGTGACGGAAATATTTCTTGGGCATTGCTTTTGACAAGCAAGATGTCTTTAAGAAAACCGAGTATACATTTTTTTTCAGTCGATCAAAGTGAGGATAAAAAAACATCCACCAAATTCAAATGTATAAAACAGCGAGCATAATGAAAAATATAATCAGGCTTTTGTTCTAATTTTTTGAACTGACACGTCCCACAAAACTGAGTACGAGCAGTTGAGTTAAGTTCACAATAATAACAATTAATCAGCAAGCAGCTGCGCTGACTTCACAACAATAACAATTAACCAACAAAGCTGGAGAATAGGCAACCTTCTAACATATAGCAAACTCCTACCAAGGATGAATCGATAAATTGTAAATCAGCCCATAGTGTGACATCAAATAACTAGTACAGAACCAAAGAAAACTCTACCAGCTAAAATTTGGAATTCCTCCTATATAATTCGACGGCGAGGGAACTGTACCGCAAATCAAACGGTAACTGCTACTAGTGACCGATACGCGACACTATTAGCTCAGAAAATTATAGTAAAAAATTGATAGCATCCTCGTAAATATCATGTCAATCACTATTAATAACAAGAACCATATCCATGCATCGAACCAAATCACAAATGCATAAACCCATAAAATTTAGCCGTCAAAACCAAAGACAAAAATTTAACCCAGTTTAATCAAAGAGCTCCATATCAAGTTCAATTCTCGCCCTGTGCGTAAACGATGATAAGGCCACATTTACCGTAGTAGTGGCGGTTGAAGTGGGTGGCCATAAAGGTGCCGACGCTGCACTCTGGGTTGGGGCACTCCTTCCTCAATCTCTGGACCTTGCCGGAGTCCTCGACCTTGTAGAACTGGATGACGGCCAGCTTGACCCTTCTTGTGCTTAATTTTCTTGGGCTTGGTGTAGGTCATCTTCTTGCGCTTCTTGGTGCCGCCCATCAGGCAGAGGACCAGGTGAGGGTGGACTCCTTCTCGATGTTGTAGTCGGCGAGGGTGCAGCTGTCCTCAAGCTGCTTCCCGGCGAAGATGAGTCACTGCTGGTCCAGGGGAGGGATCTCCCCCTTTGGCCAAGAGTGGCTCAGTCGTGAGATTGTTAATATTTGTCATTACGATGATAAAGTCTATTGTCACACTCAAAATACTAACGGCCGTTTGTTTTTCCAAGGTAACTGTTCATTGTATCATAGAAGGTAAAGGGTCACAAAGCTTTTATATATATCTGGATCTCATTCTTAATTGGCAAAAGGTCAAGGACAAGAGGTCAGAAGGTACTTAGTGGGAGATCTCCCCCCTTAGGGGAGGGGTCTCCCTTCAGCCGAGAGTGGCTTAATTGTGATGAAATTGAGAAGGCAACAGTGCCAAGGTGGTGAGTCCCGTTTCCTTATTATTTTTGGATTAAGCTTTCTTTCTAGGCTTTTGAATGTTTGATTCTTTTTAATATCAATAAAAGATTTTTATTGGTTTTGTGCATTTGGTCGAAGAGCTTCTTGTCCCTGCCCCTCTTTTTCTTCTTGATTTTTATGAAATTGAGAAGGCAACAGTGCCAAGGTGGTGATCACTCTCTAGCAAGAGGAGCCGGGGCCGGCCGGCGGCGAGAGAGGAGCCGGGGCCGGCCGGCGGCCGAGAGAGGCCGGGGCCGGCCGGCGGCCGAGAGAGGCCGAGCCGGCCGGCGGCCGAAGAGGCCAGGGCCGGCCGGCGGCCGAGAGAGGAAACGGGGCCGGCCGGCGGCCAGAGAGGAGCCGGGCCGGCCGGCGGCCGAGAGGAGCCGGGGCCGGCCGGCGGCCGAGAGAGGAGCCGGGGCCGGCCGGCGGCCGAGAGAGGCCGGGGCCGGCCGGCGGCCGAGAGAGGAGCCGGGGCCGGCCGGCGGCCGAGAGAGGGCCGGAGCCGGTGGTCTACCCTCCCATTCTCCCATTCTTGAGACCCAATCATTGTGGGATTTTTGTAACATGGCGGGATGCCCTCCTTGTCCTGGATTTTCGACTTCACATTGTCGATGTCATCTGATGATTCCACCGCCAAGGGGATCATCTTCACCGTCAAGGTCTTCACGAATATCTGCATCTTTGTTGTCGCCGCGACTCTGAAACTTCTTCCCTTAGTACAACGCAGTGCTTGGAGGGGGCGGTGCGAGGGTGTTTGGAGAAGATGAAAGGGTTAAGATGCCTTCCACGTCGACTGGGCTTGCCATGGCCATGGCCAAAGCAATAGAGAATTTTTCATACCTTCTAAATATGAATCACGCTCTACATCCTCCTCTCACCTCCTCAAATGTTACCAAATAAGGGCCAGGTGTAACTTAAGATTCAAAAAAATTTACCTTTAGGTAGATATACAAGGATGTAAGTGGTGAACCTAAAACATTTTTTTAAAGTAGTTTAAGCCTTGCTTGGCATTACTGTTTACCCTCCATAGATCTGGTATAGTTGAGGCCTCGGTATCACTTAAATTTGAGCATGATATAAAGTATAGATCATATAATCTATATTTAAGTTTTTTTATTAATAGAAGTAATTTAGTGCGTCCCATTACTAAAAATCTATGTAGATATACATAAAAATAAATAATTAGGGTAGTTATAGATTTTCAATTTAATCTAATGTTTTTAATCATTTAATCTTAATTATCAAAATAATTATAATATAAATTAATTTTAAAATATTATAAACTAGTGCATTATCCAAAATATGAAAGTACGTTAGTTGATATTGAAAAAAAAAATACCTCCTGCTTATACACCTTACTTTTCATACGTATAGACTTCATTATGTGAGACGAAAAAGTTTAAATTAAAGGTATAGCTCTTGTAATATAAGCTATATGGGCCGTATTTACCTTAATTTTTCTCTTAAAATTTTTTAATATGAAATTCACTTAAAATCTTGTTTTTCTATTAAAAACATTCACGCTTTTAATACATAAATATTTATTTTTATTACAACATTCCTTTGAAACTTCCTTAACAACAGCTAAGACATGGCACTAATTGGTTATTGTGGCCCTTGGGACTGTGCTTTCGGTAGGTTCTATTTTGACGGAATCAAATTGCCGAACTCTCCTTTAGCAGCCCAATTTCCAAACCTAGTCCAGCCAAAACTTTCTCCAAAACTAAACCAAACCAAATTTAGTTCAATTTATTCGAAATCGAAATTGTTAAACTTATATTAAAATTAATTATTATTCTCATTGTAAGTTAAATTAAACAATGATTTTACCATCATAATCATATTTACAAGTATTGTAAAATCTGAGAATTTTAATTATTTTTATTTTTATTTTATGACTTTAGTTTTTGGGTAGAACCGGTGGGTGTGGGAGCCTGGGGTTGAGCCGTAGTGGCTAGCCTTTAGACTAAAAGTGGGCCTTGTAGTAGATAACGCCATATTTTTCTTATTCCTAATTTACCATGGGAAAATGAAGAGTTGTGTATGGGGGAGGGGGAGTTCAGTGTTTAGTTTTTTGTATCTTCCCTTTCCTTCCTCTTTATAACCTCTAAAGCTTTTTTCTCACCACCATTTTTCTCTTTCGGAGTACATTTTTTTTTGTGAGTTCTTCTATTTCTTTTCCTTTTTTGTTCATCATATTTCTTACATGCAGAATATTTATTTTAATATTTGCATGAATGAACATCTTGGGTAGGCTTAGATTTACTCTTTGTGCTTATTGGATAGATCAAAAATTTTTTTAATGTTTTGCGTACATTTCTAGCTGGGCCGAGAAAGCTGCTGGCGTTGTTTTGTTGTATGTGTCTCCTCATTGATGTTTTTGTCTTGGATGCTCTTATTTATTATTCACAGTGATCAATTAAATAAATTTGAGTATTAATTAATAGATTTATAAATTAAATGGGATATTAAAATATAATGGTGAAATAATCAGAATCATTTAACCTTAAAAAACTGCTTGAAATAAATAAACTTTAACCTTTATCAGATTGATATTCATTTGAACTTCAATATAAATTATATTAATAATAAGATATAATGATCTAATATGTTGTTGGATAATGATTAGAAATATTAAAAGTTAATAAATTATTATTAGTATATTTCAAAATGACGTCATTGTAATCAAAATCTAAAGTTATGGAGTTCATGTAGTAAATTAAAATATGAATGATTAATTATCGTAAAATGATAAGTATGAAATATTTAATCACATGTAAAAGGTTTTTATCATAAATAAGGTTGTCGTTTAATTAATCATGTAAATTAAGTAGTCAATTGTACTAAATTTTGACTAATAATATTATAGGCTAGTGAATTTACTTCTTAAAATGATTGTTGGTCGATAAAATACAAAAAATATTTATTTGGGTCATGTATGTTCTATTATCTTGATAAATAACAGTAATGAAATAATATGGTACACTAGCCTAAGGTAAATAATGGGTCATTATTATTAATTAATTGGTGTACCGAAAGATTAATAATTTAGTGTATTAATAATAATTATATGTGTCGTAATCTGTAAAAATATTAATCTCAGTTAATTAGAATATTGTTAAGGTGTTTAATATAATTAGTATTTGTGGCGTATTAAATGTCGTTAATCAATAAATTAAAAATAAGAACTTTAAGTGATTATAATATTAATTTGGTATCTTTATCATGTCTAAAATGAATATTTTACAATGAAGTAAAATATATAATTATAGTAATTAAATAATGCTAGTAAGTTGATAATTATTTATCGTTGGTTAATTGTAAATTGTGAGTTGAATGATTAATTTAAATCTTCTATATAAATACATTATGTGAACAATTAATTGTTTCATTGGACTTGTCGTAAATGTTAAAAATTTAAAATTTAATATTGTTAAATATTGTATGCTTTATTTTGTTGAGTTTAATTATGTTATAATTAATGTTTTAATTACATACATTTCATGTGTCATAGTTGCAGGTGCCTTAGTAGATTTGTAGGTCCATATAATGATTGTGAATTTGTTGTACTCAAGTTTCGGTTGGGTCTAGTTTCAGACCTTTATTTTGTTGAGTTTAATTATGTTATAATTAATGTTTTACTTACATACATTTCATGTGTCATAGTTGCAGGTGCCTTAGTAGATTTGTAGGTCCATATAATGATTGTGAATTTGTTGTACTCGAAGTCTCGGTTGGGTCTAGTTTCAGACTCGACTTATTTGCAGTAAGCGTATAAGAGTGGTCAATGAGTTAATTTAACCCAACACAAGACATGGAAAGATTATAATTAAATTGAATTAATCTATCCTTATGCCTAAGGACTTATTATGTAATTGTGATATCTGAGAGGGTAAGTATGGGTAATATCGGTAACCATAGATTAGGCTTGTGACATATATTTACATGCATGGGGAGATTACCCAGAAGTGGAGCCCAACATTGAAGTCATGGAGCTCAATATAAGCTCATACAATAAGATAATTAAAATAATGAAAAATTGACATGAGTATGACTTTATTTTTATTTTTATTATACGACTTAGTAATTTCAGCACTAAAACGATTGTGTCATTTTTTTGAACAAACTTTCATTTAATCTTATTAATTAGTATGACTTTGCATGCTTTACTTTATATGATTTTTTCTGTTTATATTTATCTTTTGAAATTGCTTTGTCTTTACATTTATTTCTTTTATCATTTAATTATCCTTTTTAATACCAGCTAGCTTGTATTTTTCAACGGGTCATGACAAGTATTCTATACATAAATATTGTTTAGCTTGTATTTTTCAACCGGTCATGACAAGTATTCTATACATAAATATTGTGTTAAACATATCAAATAAGTCAGAAATATATTAAAAAGATCAGTAAGACCCATATAAAACATGAATATTAAGCTTTTTTTCTATTTTCAGTAGGTTTCAGTACGATTCAATTTGGTTCGAAACCAATTTTTTTGGACACTTAGGAATTTTACCCAAAGTGGAAACTGAATTGAACCATACGTTCTCCAAAATTGAGCGGATATTTCGGTTTGATTTTTTTGTTTGGTTTGAGCTGATATTTGCTCAGCGCTGGTGGCTCGGGCCTGCCTCTTAACTGCATTAAGGAAAAGTGAGAATGAGCTATAGATCTTTAACTTGGGTTAACCATTTTAAAGAAATGACTTAGGCTCATTACGTTATACTTTGGGCTGAGTCATTACAGGTGGTATCAGGGCAACCTGATTACATGTTAGATGGTGAGCTGGATTAGGGATGTTGGCTAGGCTGCCGATCACGGGCTAAAGAAGGTCGTGGGCTGGGGTTAGTAATGGGCCAAGTGTGGGAATTTCGAGGACGAAATTTCCTAAGGTGGAGTGGATTGTGAGATCCACTAACTTAATCCCACATCTAATACCTACTGAGAGATCTTGTTTATAAGTGAGAATGAGCTATAGATCTTTAACTTGGGTTAACAATCTTGTTTATAAGTGAGAATTGAGCTATAGATCTTTAACTTGGGTTAACCATTTTAAAGAAATGACTTAGGCTCATTACGTTGCACTTTAGGCTGAGTCATTACAGGAAGGGGAAGGAAGGTGAGCTAATTTTGATTGACAATTAACATATTTTAATGTATTTATTTTTCTCTTGTCCTAGCCCACATGTAATTTTTATTTGCTTTATTTTTAAAAAACATAATTTTATTTGCTTACAAGAGAAACAAATATCAAATTAAATTCAAAGCTAACTTGAAACTAGGTAAGGATATCGGGAATGATGAACTTGTGTAGAGTCAATTTGAATATAATTTTTAGTAAAAACAGAGTTATTTAAAAATTATAGTTTAAAAATTTTGAACTTAGACTTGCCTCAAGCAAGCTATACTATGGAGTAAAGTTGACTTGAATTTGACAAGCTAATTTAGAATTATTTATATTATTTTTCTAGTTTAGCAAATGAAAGGTTGGATCTATATAATTAGTATATATTTTTTCCTACACTTGAACTAATAAACATATGATATTAAAAAATAATATATTTTAATAACTTTAATACTTGCTCTTGCACTTAAAATTTATCAATAAGGAGTCATGTATAGATGTGTCTCACACCCTTGATATACATAGACATAGTTCGGATATATGATATCCATAAATACGATCTTAATCAATTTATATCCGATTTGAATCAATTTCAAATCAGATTCGGGTTTGAGCTTTTCAGATATATAATATATATGAAAATATTTGGATTGGATATTATCCAAAAATATTTTGATCGGATATAGATTTGAGTATCCTAATTTGTACCCATTGGAATAGGTGCTATTTTATAAAATTATGTTTTAACAATGCCTAAAATAATTTATTTTATTATTTTTTCTCTATTTTTATGTAAAAATTTATATTATTAATATTATTTTAGTTGATTGAGTCGGATTGGGATCATATATGAGTTTTGAGGATTTAGAGGAAATGCGGATACGATAAATGAAATAGATATGATCTCCGGATTCGGGTTAGGATTTTTGGATTTAAATCGGATACCGACATAACCATATACCATCCATATCCAATTCAAGCCATATACCGTACATATACACGTCAAGTGGCGAGCTGCACGCTCGGGAGAAATTCTTAATCTGTTTTCTTAAGGTAAATTGATTTGAGTTATTTGTATAACTAGTTGTTTGTCCAATAATGAACCACTTGTAACTGAATACAAAGTTTCAACAATGCAATTAATTTTTTTCCCCAAGCAATGAAAATCAAATCTTGTTTCTCGTCCTAGACGCTGATGATAAATGAAGCCAGAGGCATCCATTTCTACTTATATTGCAGTCTCTTCCCCATAAGATATTGCCTGGCCAAAACAATTTGGCCGACCAAACGAACTTGATTAACCATGCGAATTAATGGCTTCATCACCCAGCGCCAAGCAAGGCCAAGAATATTCTAGGGACTTCCCTCTTTGTTCTTCTTTAGCAGTTTACCCCATCTTAGTTCATCCCATAGCACCTGTAGCGATTTCTCCAACTTGGATCTTCAATGTTTAGTCATTAGATACTTCTCTTCACATGCTAATTGTTGTATTGTTTGATTGAAGAAAGCCTTGAGTAACACCAGGAGGCCAAGAACAAAGGTCATGTTCCATCTTGTCTACGACCGAGGGTAATTAGAAGATTAATCTTCTAGTTTCCCTTGCTTGAGGTATGAACATATATATAGTTTCCCTTTCTCCTATCTGAACATTTCTAAGGTAGGAGAGTTATATTTCACTCTTTGTTGCAATGGAGACAAGCTCAGGCCAGGTTAAGGGGATAGGCAAGAAACTAAAAAAGATGGTACTCGAGACTATGTGCCGGTGCCGGACGTTTAGATCATGTGCCGGTGTCGAGCGGTTAATAGTATTGCCTAACGTCATCCATCGATTATCCTTCTTCCCGAATGGTGAAAAGCAAATCGTGGCATGTGATGGTTGGATATGACACCTAAAAGTGTCCTAAGAAGCCACTGGTGGCACCAGAAGCTTGCTTCACCGTCTACGTAGGGCCAGAGAAGGAGCGGTTCATAATCAAGATGAAGTACATCAACCACCCGTTGTTCAAGATGCTGTTGGAGGAGGCCGAGACGGACTACGGCTACTGCCGCGAGGGGCCCTCGCCTTGCCGTGCGAGGTCCAGCTCTTCCACTTCCTGCTCTGGGAGATGAGCCTAGCCATGGCTGCAGCTTCGCCATGGTTAAGAGATTTTAACGAACCAAAATCTCCTCAGGCGGGAAGAGATTTTGGCATCACAGTCACCAATCACATCTAGAAATTGCCCTTTTTTTATAATTTCATAATCCTTTTTGGTAATTTTATAATTTTTGATGATATTATTTAAAAATTTTGCAGAATCTTAATAAAAAAAGAGATCTAATAGGTAGCAAAAGCAGCACTGAAATCTCAATCTAGCATGAGATTTTGGTCACTCTTTGATATATTGCTTTAAAGCTATGTACTCTTTTTTCATCTATGTTTATTTTTTATCATTTTTAAGGTATGCCTCCAATATAAAGATGTTCATAAACCAACCTTATTTACTGTTTTTTAGCTCGAATATTTTGTAATCATGCATGTTATATGTATGTAATACTCTCGCCGTAGTGGTTGTGTTATCCACAGTTACATTATGAAAATCAGCCAATTTAATTAGATCCGTGGCCTTCCGCTAAAAATATTTAGTAGAATATATTTTTATAAAAATCAGTCTATTAATTGCCATAATTGTATGATCTTAGTGGTTCTTCTCTTAATTTTGCGAAGAAACTAAACAAGCCTTGAAAGACAATTTGAGATCTCTCAATTTATTTTACATCTAATATTTAATAGGGTAAGACCCTATTTATTAGTGAGAATATACTATATATCTTTAACTTCGATTAACTATTTTTAAAATGATAACTTAAGCTCATTAATTTGTGCTTTAGGCTGGGTTGTTACATATAGCTTTAGAGTAATTTACTTCCATGTTAAATAGTGAGTTAAATTAGCGACGTTGGTTAGACTACTGGTCATGGGTAAAGAATTACGTAGTCTAAGGATAGCAACAAGCTAAGTGTAAGATTTTTGATGATGAAATTCTTAAACTGAGTGGATTGTGAGATCGCTCACTATAGTCTTACATCTAATATTTACTGAGGTAAGATCTATTTTATTTGTGAGAATAGATTATAAATTTTTAATTTCATTTAAATACTTTTAAAGAGCTGATTTAGGGTAATTAGTTTACATTTCAGGCCGGGTTATCACATATAAATATGATATTTTTTACTTTTAATTTATGGTATGTTTGATTGTTCTAAAATTACATGAAAGAAACATGAAATTTGGAGGTCAAAATTTTTTTTGTGTTTGAATGTCTAAAAATTTGTTCAAAAGAAATATTATTTTCAGTCAAAGCAAGTCTATGTAAAAGTTTTACAAAGTAATATTTTCTTGTAAAAAAACAAAAAAAATTGGAGGAAATTTTAGTAAACAAACATGGGAAATGAATATTTCATTTTCATTTTATTTTCCTACTATTCAAACATGTAAGAGAAATCTTTAAAATTTTTATGTCATTTGATTTTATTGTATTTTAATTTCTTATATATTTTTTCCCACTAGCACTATTTTTATGTCAACCAAATGAATCCTTAATGCATAACTAGTTGTTTAACCGAGTGAAATAACATTGTCATGACTTGTCCATGTAAGAAAATACTCTAACTCATTAAGATAAAGCATTCATTAATTTATACCTATCAAAAGAGGTGAATAGTGGTACATAATAAAAAGTATAACGCGCACCGGCTTTTACGTAGCCGTTGCTTGTTCCTTTCGCGCCTTCTTGAGGTTGCCCTGGCTGCCTTAGGGTACAAACCTTAAGTGTGCACAGCTAGTGCTTGGCGCAAAGGCATTCTGCTAGCTCCCTTGCACCTGCCCCCTAGGGTTAGGGCTTTAGGTTTTGGCGCAATGGCTCCAGCGCAAAACCCTTGTACCCAAAATTGAAATTCCCACCACCCATTTTTACCCTGGCATAAAGGCATTGTACCAGTGCCCTTGCATCTTGAAGTTGACCCGAATTTGCATACAGTTTGATTTAGCATGTTTTGTGCCTAGGTTTTTTAGCTTTCTGTGGTTTAGCTTATAGAGGCCAACCCAATGGCCCGGGAGAGCGCCTTTGCACTAGGACCTTTTCCCTTCTCTATTTAAACCACCTCTCCCCCTCAATTTCTACCCTTTTCTCTTCTTTTGCTTCGACTTCCTCCTTGCTCCCTTGCCTTCCCCTTCTTCCTCCCAGACCTGCCCAGGCTATCCTAGGCCTCTCCAAGATAAGCCAAACCACTTATGGTCATAGGTCTTGGGGGTAGGAGTCCCAAAAAGACCTCCCCTTGGCCCTCTTGAGGTAAAGGTTCCCATTCCACCACCTTGCATTGTTTTATGGTCTGTTTGTGTGTATGATTGACTAATTGATTTTGTATTGTATTTGGTTCACATAAATCTCTCTATTAGAAGTCGTTAGACTTTGGAGTCAACTCATTTACTTGTGTATAAAATAGATATGTATTTTTGAGTGTTTATGGTATTGTTTACATGCATTGTTTTAGTTTACAAATCATAACTCATGTTGTAGGTAATATTTTTGCATAATGTTGGTCATATTGCACTCAAAGGATATAGATATACAACTTTTATGTTTATCACTTTGTCTATTATGACATGTATGATCATGTAGTGGTGCCAAATTTGGCAAAAGATGATAGCTTTCTATGGTCCGTTTCACATGGTTACCTATTTGTAAAACCCCAGTTTTGGCTTAGGGTTTTACCCGATTTTAGTTTTGTCTAGTTCAGGTCAGTCTCGAGTCGGTTCGAGCGAGCTCGAGCCAAAACTAATTTTAAGAATATGAGTATGAGGCCCAGATGGCCATATGAGCATGTTATGGAGGTTGAGTATGCCCGACATGCATATGATAGTTTCAGTTATGATACAGTAGAGCATGAGTTATCAGTGTATACACGAGGTATACATATGATTTTTATGAGTTAGCCAGGATTTTAGGCCTAGATCTAGGCCATTGCAGTGTTTAGTATCCATTTGGGATTTTCAGGGTATCTCATTTACATGCATCTTAGGGATTTCAGATCACTAGTTTGTGCCCCTGTGGGCTCAGCTAGATTGAGTTTAGGGTTCGAGGCCCAGTTAGCCTTCTTGCCTCGATTCCTAGCCTATAGAGTCACTTTGAGGACTCGAGTCAGTTTTGACTTTGGACGGTCTCGATCCGAGCTTTCCGTCCATATGTATAGTGCATATACCCATAGGTGGGCCCCACTAGGCTACGAGTTGTCGGACGTCCAGATCATGCCACATGGCAAGATCTGAGCCGTCCACTCAGCTTTATCTTCACCCTTTGATTTCCAGTGACTTCCCCAATTTAGATTTTCACCTCTATGCCGCCACCACTTCGATCTTGCCACCGACGAGTCTCCACCTCGCCCCCGGCCATCAGATCGGTACAACTCATGACCACCTCGCGGCCGGCTATCAGTCCATTTTCCATGCCAGCAAGTGTCCTACTGCGAAGACAAACACCCCAGTAGCTTCGCCTAGCCAAGATCTATCGTTTGGGACTGACACCGACCTCTGTTGTGGCCGCAATTGCCGCCGGCGATGCTCACTGTACAGTGGCATTTTTGGTCGTTTCCGGCCATTTTCCGGCTAGCCACCTTCCGGACAGCTCCTACCATTGCCCACGTAAGTTCATCTTATTGAGGTCGACATTTTGAGACTAGCCACGACCACCGCCACAGCCGCAATCGCCGTCTGATGACGTCGCCGCACCCGGCGACAATCCGCTACGATAGTCATTCTACCAGCAGCTCCGCGCTCAATGCCTCACTACCCGATCATGACCCATGCATGACCGCGGCAACCGCCACTTCAGTCGGTGTTTTCTGACGACAGGCACTGCCACCCCTGTCCGGCCTGTTTACCTGGTTCGCGTTTGCCTGCCAGCGTTCGCGTCCGCCAACCCTGTGTTCGCATCTCGCCTGCATCATGCCCGAGTCCGAGTCTGCCAGCCCACATCCATGTCCATGTCCATCTAGCCTAGTTCCGAGTCCAACCCAGACAAGTTTATTTAACCCAGACCATGGTTAGACTCAGCTCAAATCCGATCTGGTTCAGCTGCATTTTCGGACCAATTTCGTCCGTTCTTGCACCGTTTTTGGTAATTTAAGAACTTCTATATTAATTTAGATGCATATTCACATGATTTAGCATGATTGGATGCTTATGATTATTCTTTATTTATTTATTTATTCATTATTATTTATTTATTTTTATTTATATGTTTATCATATATGATGAATGTTTACATGATTATTTGTTATTATTAATATTATATTTACTTATGAATATTAGTCTTATTATGTTTACTAAATTGTATTTTATATTTATTTATTTATTTGTTCGTTATGTGTATGTTATTATTTATTTGTATTTAATTATGTATTCTTGTATTGTATGACTATGATATTATTAATATTCATGATTAATGAGTATTAACTAATTGTTTGTTTATTTATTTATTTATTAAATTATTATATATTATTTATTATTTATTTATATGTTACTAACACGAGTATATGTTGATATTTACTTGTGTTTACCCGTATATTTATATAGTATAATTATATTATTATTTTATGATTAGAGTATTGTTCATGTTTATGTATTTATTATTTATCTAATTATCTATGAGTGTATTTTCTTGTTTATTTATTTATTTATTATTATTATTATTATGTCTCAATTTTTGTGCTACATGTTTAGTTATAGGTTTGTTAGCATTGTTTTCTTTATTAGTGATGTATTGATGATATGAGCACACACCACGAGCATGTATCATATAGAGATGTTAGTATTTTACTTAGTAGTGGGTTTCGATGTAGGTTTCGGAGTCCGAGCTCGCCATAGATGTGTAGATATGCTTGGAGCTTGGACCACAGGTCCGTAGGACTCTCCCTCTCTGCTTGACTCCTTGCGTGTTGAGTTTAATCATGTTTTAGACATAGGATGACATCGGCGGTATTTTATCGAATCCCTCCGATGTCAGGCCATTTAGCCGTGTTTTCTACACATGTTTAATAAAACTACAAGGATGAGATCCCTTGTTGGTTTTTGAACTGAAGCTCTAGAAATGTATGATACAAGCCTCTTCCCTAAGCCTATTATATAAGTACACGCATTTTTATGGATTTCACGAATAAGAGAATGAGTGGTATGGAGATATGTATGGACCGCACTAGTACTCCTTCAAACCTTGAGGTAGTGCGGTGTATGAGGGTATTGTGTAATGCAGCACATTTTCGGAATTTGTGGCACTAACTTAACTGTTCCTTTTGCCACTCGAGTACCGTGGCGGGTGATATGGAAGATGTGAGGGCGTAAGCGTTGTATGTATGAATATGATTATGAGCCGTGCATGCGAGCCGGCACTTGCTTAAGTATGTTTGCTTACCGCCCAGTGTGAGGCAATCTTGAAGTTTCATAAGTTTTCGTGGGTAATGGAATACCCATTTGCCAGTTTGTATTAGTTATTTTTCGGACCAGTAACATTCATTACTGACGTTTTTCATATAATATATGTAGGTCTTGCAAATCTTGAGTCGACTTTGGTGGGAGGACAGATAAACGCTACACACACTTGAGCTCAGCGCAGTTATTTACTTTCTTACTTTTATTTATGTTCGATGTGTTTTGACGTGTATTTAACGGTGTCTTCCATTCTCATGACACCAAGAAGGTTGTTTCGATCTATTTTATCGATCGAGTCGTACCGACCGACAACTTTAAACATGACTCGACTCGATCGCAACATTTCTGATTCGGTTCTTAAGTGAACCGAAATCGGGATATTACACTATTTCCCAATTTTTACACCCAGATTTAGGTTTCTAATGATGTCCATCTTTTTCCTACTTGTCAATATATGTGTTGGTGTACTCCTGTAAATTTATCACACTGAAATAACCAATTAAAGGGTATAGGAACAAAACCCCTAATTGTTTGATAAGTTCATTGTGATGTATGTCAGCTTTACCGTACTGTGAGATTGTTCTTTGTGGTGAGCTAACTAAAAGAGGTTAATAAAATTTATAAAAATTTCATATTGACTCCCTAATTGTCTAATGAAAATATTTAAGTTTTAAAGCTAATTAAAAAATAATTTAGATAGTTAGCTTAATCAGTATTCCATAGTGTGCAGGAATGCAAGATGAACCCCTGCTTCCTTAACTCCAGATATAAAATCAGAAACCCTAGCCATTTAGTGATGAAATTGAATGAAATTTCTCCCACATTTTTTTTGTCCCAGTAACATCATATTAAAATTTTGGAGCATTTGGCTTAGTATATCTTGAGTTAGAATTTTCGGAAGCCCAATAGGTCTACTCGGCTCCAAGAATGACTTGGGGAACACCTCCCATTTCCGAGTCCACTCAGGTTCAAATCGTTAGAGGTTGAACTTGAAATCTTACTGGATTAAAGCCTTTTGTGTTGGCTAACTATACGTACTTACCCAAGCCCATTTGAAGCCTTTAAGCCCATAATCAATACCTAGCAAAAATTAGTGTGCAGCCTAGGAACAATGTCCCCAGCACCTTAGCCCGACATTTGTGGGCCTTGTTTGTTAGTTGGCTTACGGCCTAGCACTTGGGAAAGTTTTCACCCAACCCTTAGTTTGTCATGACCAACTAGCCCAAAATTTGGCCTATTTGGACATTATTTGGCCCGTCCAAAAATCGTCTATTTATGTCCATTCAATTAAACCTAAGTATTTGACTTTTTCAAGTATGTGTATATGTAAACCTAAACCCTACTTAAGTTACCTAAAGAGGTTTAATACTCCATTAATCAAATAATTAAGTTACTTTAGTGTCTTATATGTTGTGCATGTGTTGAGTCCTCGCCTCGATATGCATGCCGATATGATCCGAGTCTTATTCTGGTTCCATCTATGTGCTAGGATACGCTAGGTGAGCTCAGTCTCACAAAGTAGAGCTTCACTCATCCAAGTCTGTAGTAATCTCCTTTGCTTCTCCTCTACTTGACTCTTTGTGTGTCGCATTTAATTGCATTTTAGACATAAGACAATGTTAGCGGTGTTTTATTGAATCCCTCTGATGTTGGGTTATTTAGTTGAGTTTTGCATAAGTTTAATAAAACTTCAAGGCAGAGACCCTTTGATGGTTTTGAAAAATAAGCTCCACGAAATACTGACCCCTACCCAAGCCTATTAAATATAAGTACGAGTGTTTACGATTTTATAAATAAGAAAGGTCAATACTGGTAGTATCAATTGCACTAGTACTCTCTAAAACCCAAAGTTAGTGCATGGTACATGGGTACTACGTAACCCAATATATTTTTGAAATTTGTGACACTAACTTAACTGTTCGTTTGCCTCCGGAGTACCGTGATGGGGGTTATATAGATAATGTGAGGGAAACTTTTTTTTGTATGAATATGATATTTTACCATGCTTGCTCGTCGACTCTTTTAAAATAAGTTATCTGTGCTTTCAATCCTATGTGGTTTTTTAAAATTTTCTAAGTTTCCATGGGTAATGGAATACCCATTTGCAAGTATTACTTTTACTACTAGTTATTTTGGATCGGTAATCAACTTGATGATTATTGACATGATGATTATTGACATTTTTTTCTATATGTATGTAGGTGAGGTCCATGGTGTTGGCCAACCTAAAAGCGCTGAGCAGACGCTCAATGTTGTGGCAGGGCCCCTTTATTGTTGTTTATGTATTAAACTTTATTTGTGCACGTGCATTTACTTTATTATTATAATATTTTTGGAGTGAATATTTTTGGAGTGAATCAACATCAAAGTTCTGGAACATGATAGGGAGCAAAGTTAGGTATGCAAAATTTATTCGGTTGGAGCTATGTTTGTGAAACTACGTGGAAACTAGGCATTATGGTATGATGCTGTAGCATCCGATAATGCCTCTACATTAACTTTTCTTGTGAGGTATGTGAAACAGGTGATAACGACCCAATGTTTCTGTTATCTCACTCATATGCATTAAGTAATCAAATTACCTAATGCAATCATTAAAACAGTATAAGAATTGGAATACGTTATAGCATACTTCAAGTACTTAACCTCTTAGCTACATTAGGCATGTTGTCTTTGAGTAGCTCGGAGTGATCTTCATATTTATAAAGTCACTGTTTTAGTTGTAGGGGAGGTACTATATCTCTTATGGCTCGGAGTGCTTATATAGGAGTTTAAGTCTAAGATCCAACCTACGTTGTATCACTCTGCACGCATTTTATGAAAATCCACCCAATAACGTATCCGTTTTAAGCTTTTTGGAGGGTTGAGATCCGCTTTCATAATGATTGTACGTGATAGCCCAACAGTAGCATTTCAGTTTATAATATCACGATTTGGTCTGTCCTTCCGGGGCAAATTGGGGTATTACAATGCCTGTAGCTAAGTGGTCTTCATTTCAAAAATCTAAAACCACAACCCTCGTTACATATGCGGTTGTAACTATTATCAAAAATATGTTTAACAATATATTTGCACTAGCATTGTGGCCCCAAGCTGGTTATGACTTAAATTTTTTTATATTTTGAAACTTGGTTGTTGTGGCAATTCCCATCTCCACCATCATCTAGGTCACGCCACCGCCACCCCAAATCAAGACTATCATGGCCTATCACCGCCATTGTAACACCCCAAATCCGGTTCACGCTCGTGAACCGAACCGGCATGTTACAGGCCGGGGTTAGGTCGGCTAACCCGAACCTAACTCATGCGGATCCAATCTCGGCGTCTTAAGATGAAGATACCACTCGCAATGTATGGATGAATGCACAGAATCCTAACATGATACTACATGGATGACATGCAAACTAAATTACACACCATCACAATTACGATCAAAATCGATGAAAATTCTGAAATAAAACGGACAGAATTTCCCCTAAAAGTGCAATTAGGGTCACCCTGTCAAAATATTATATATAAACATATATATAAACATGTATCTATATATCACACAACTTCATTCACACAATCTGATATACTGTTTACTTGCTCTAAAGCTTGGGTCTCAACCCACCACGCTCCTGCTACACAATCTATTCATGTTTCACAATCTGTCATCGTGCTTAGCATTTGATCATGTCACATCATCATATCTTATCATCATCTCATAACATTGAATCATATCATACTATGTCTTAGCATTCCACTTCATTCACAATGTAATAGCATCGTAAACAAAATATAAACACTCAATCGACTGACATGTGTGCAAGCGACAATAGTGCTCCTCCATCCAAGCTGGCTCCTCCAACTCGTGATTATTACCTACATATAGTATAAAAACACGTCGGTAACAAGTGTTACTGGTCCGAAAAATAAAATAACTATAACAAGTTGGCTATGAGAGCAAACTCTCATATGAAAGAAAACATCATATACTCCACATGAACACTCTGAAGGGCACTATTGAGGAGCCACTGAGCTGCAGACCCGGTAGCATCCCGATCTATCTGGTACTGTGCTACTCTCAGCACTACTTTTTCAGTACTTCGCATAAAACTTTTATCCTAAGCCCTCTCCGAACCTCCATATCTCTCCTGGCCTTGAGCACGAAAGCTGAGTACTCTCAGGCAGTCGCCTTTAGTACCCTTTGAACCACAAGTCCGGACATGCACTGTACTAAACAGTACCAGTTAACCTCCACGTTCTCCGGGTGTGAGGAACTCAAACGCGGAGTTGTCAGGATCCCTCGGGAATGGAACAGTCCGCTGGCACTAATCCAGAGCCCGCTTTGACTGTCACGGCATCCGCTCATGGTACGTGCAGTCGGTTTCTCCATCTCTCATCTCACTGAAAACGCGAAAACTACATATATTTAGGGCTGGGTAGGGATTTATATAATAGGCCCGAAGGCAACTTGTGGTGGATCTTATTTTCGAAATCATCCTCGAGGGATCTCATCCTCGAGGGGTTATTAATCCGGAAAACTGTTCGGTTAAATGGCCCGAGTTAAGTGGGATCCGATAAAATGCCACTTAACCCGTCCTGCAGATAATAAAATAAACATACAATAGAAGAGCGTAAAATAGAGACGACTCCTAAACGGACCTGGTAGAAGCTCCAAGCGTATCATCGAGCCTAGGCGGCGAGCTCCTACTCCACCCCTACACATCAAAACTAAATACTAATGCCCGCTAACTAAATGATGCATCAAACGCAATGAACATCACAAAACATAATAATTATCTATCACAATCAACAATCAAATAATCATAAATGTAAATAATCCTAACTCATCCTATTCATACCAATTTTATTATGTTTTTCTAACTTATGTTGTGATTCCTTATCATGCTCCGACTCGATCTACCTCATTAGATCTCTTAATCTCATCATGCAACTCATCGTTTCATCCATAATTAAGCATTAATCACATCAATAAACCAACCCTAGCATGCTGTGCTAACAATCATCAAGTTTAAATTATAAATTCGGAGGTAATTATACCTCACATCGTCGGCAATCGGCGACGACTAGGGTTTTGTCACGCATCTCGGAGCTCGAATTCGGTGCTCATCAGCGTCCGAAGTTCGATCGGGGTCGACTGGATGAGCTCCGCGGAAGATCCGGCGAACTCCAGTGAATCCGGTTTTCCGGCAAGTTCCAGCAGTTTTCCGGCGGCTTTAGTGGTTTTCCGGCACCTCTCCGGCGGTTTTCCGGCAACAGTCGCCGGCAGCGTCTAGTGGCCGGAAAGTGGTCATGTTGGGTACCTTTGGAACCGGCTCGGTGAGCCCAACGCATCAACGATGTCGACATGGCCAACGGAGGTGACGGCTCACCGGAAAATGCCTAAAACAGAGCGGCGGCGATGGGGAACTCGATCCGGTCGGCCTGGGCGGCGACGGCCTCCGCTCCAGTCAGGAAGGGTCACTGGGTGGTCGAGGGTGCTGAGGCGACCACCTGATCATGGTGGCGATGGTCGCCAGCGGCAGAATCGGCGACGCGACCGAAATGTAGCCGCGGCGCTAGGCGAGGCGATTCCGGTGTCACAGTGGCCTGGCAACGGACGAGGCCGGTCGGGGTGGCACAGCAACGTCGTGGCGGGGCTAGGCAACGTCGATCGGCTGCGCCGGGCGACGTCGACGCTGCACGGGGCGGCGTCGGGGTTTGGGAAGAAGATGTCGGGAGGGGAGAAAAATAGCTCGGTGGTAATTTCGTAAATAAGACTTGACTCGTCTCCTGCTCAAGTCAAGTATAATAACTAAGTCGTATTAAATCCTAAAAAATTCATAAAAATCGGGAAAAATCCCGTAAAATCAAACAAACACCAAACATCATAATGATATGCTCTAGAACTATCAACCCACCCAAAATGCCCGTAACGCGTCCTAATGCGAGTAAACGGCCTAAAACTAATTCTACGATCCACTATATATAAAAATAAAAAAATGACTGACATACTCTCACATATTCTGATAACTCATTCTGTTTTGCTGTGTTCATGACGTTATCATCATATACTTGGGTACGCATGACCCTCATAGCTCATACACGCGACCGGCGTCGGCTCGGTACACGTGTCCTGAAACTGACTCAACTCGAAAAATAACGGTCGACCAGACCGGTTCTGAATATAAAACCCTAACTCGAATCATGGGTTTTACAGCCACTCCCGTGCACCACCACACCATCGTCCTTGTCGCTGAGTGCCACTGCCATACTGTCGGCAAGAACGAGACCTTGTCATTGGGATAGTCGCTACACAGCGGAGAACGCCGCACACTTGTCTGCCGCCCAAACCCGTGCCGCGCCGCCACAGCTGGAAACACCATAGCAACAAGCACCCTAGGTGATGATCTTCTTCACTTGGTCATTTTGATTTTAGTTTGCAATCAACTATGAAAAAATTGGAGTAGGCTTCTTGGGTTTGTAGTAGGATTCATGTAAACTAATGGGTTGAGTGAATTTTGAGTTTAATTACAGTGAAAATATTGGTGTAGGGTTCTTGGATTTGGAAAAAGAATTATATCAGTCAAATGAGGAAAAAGGATTATATCTTTTTACTAGCATAATTTGATAGCATGTGTGCATAAACATTTCTGCTATCTTTTACTAGCATAATTTGATAGCATGTGTGTATCACAAATAGTTGAGTCTCAAATGAGAAAAATATTAGTATCAGTGCAATGTTTGTTATTATCAATTTCTAATCTGTAAAATATCATGTCATTCTGCATTGTGTTTAGAAGGACAAAAGTCTTGGCTTTTATTTGATCGGATATATGGACTCTGGATTCCCTTTTGTGGAGTTCCTAAAAGGAAATAATGAGTGGAAATTTTTACATAGAAGTTCCACAAATGAACTTGATTATCAGGTCACTAAATTCATCGTTTTTTCTTCGTGGATCTATAAATTCTGATTTTGATACATTTGGGTTAATATAATCAGTATGTCAAATTTGGTTACAAATATTTCATAAATTAGTTAGACTCGAACGTTTAAATGCAACAATTACCTTTATGGCCATTATAACTTTGTTCGGGAAAAAGATCTTGTCACAAGAAGTAATTGTATGGATCAGTAGGGTGGGGTTCCTTAATTAGTTTTTGACACTGTTTCTGCTATCTTTTTACTAGCATAATTTGATAGGCATGTGTGCATACACGATTATTATCCCCAAGATTTTCTGTGGCTTTCTGAATACCACGGCTGTTGATGTTGTTTCACTTCTTATTTTAAAAAAATAGGAGGTATGTTTTCTGAATACGTCTTTGATGAGCTACAACAAAACGAGTAGAAACAAGAAAAATGCTTTAATATTGTGAAAGTGCTTTAACTCCAATTTATATATTTTTTCTTGTTCTTGTCCAAATTTATTTTATTTCTGCATGACAGAGGTGAAAATGTTTTACCAGGCAATTTCTTCATAAAAAAGTGAGCACGTAAAGTTTGTAGAGCAGGACTTGGAGACGCTAGCTACGTACGCTCGTGGAGACACCCATGGGCCCGACCATTGATGATCCCCATCATCGATGATCAGACCTAAGGGTGTCTCCATGGGCGTATACAACAGGCATTTCCAACAATTTTTCAAGTTTGTACTGTGTTGTTATTAGATGTTATGGTTTTCGGTTCTCCGAGTTACAAGGATATCTGTGGGAAGTGCTACACAAAGACTCCCCGTTGCTGCCAACACTTGGAAAACTTCGAACCATTTTTGCTGTTATGTTATTTGCATACTTGGTACATGCATTTATACCTGCTTTGATATATTATCTGATATTTGTAACACTTTCCATAGCAATATAATCAATTGAGTGGATGGTTTATTCTATTTGTATAGTAGGCATGCGACTGTCAATGTTCTGGGCTTTCTTTTGCTTGTTGAAATGTTATGAAAAAATCAAGATCAATGAAAGTGGATACATAATATATATATATATATATATATATTCATCACACACACACATGTGTGTGTGTGTGTTTAGACAAATTTTGGATGCTAGATACTAAGTTGATCAATTAGACTTAAATTTTCATTATTTTGAAGTTGTTTTTTGACTTTTATTTGTGTATATATTGTTGGAAATTGTGATCTCATGAATTTTTTATTAGAATGTAATGGTAGGTACTTTCTTGTCTTAGTAAATATGGGGGGGTGTTGCTGGTATGTTGTGGGTTAGGTTCATGTAGATCTGGATAACGTGGCAGAGGTAGTAGTAGTAGACGAGAGTACAAGCTTGTGACGACTATGCTCCTACAGCTTCATTAGGTGATGATGTCGATCTAATTGCTCAGCCTCAAGGAGATGTCACTTAGTAGCTTTGAGGACCAAATAGATTGCATGCACCGAGGATCGAAATCCAATCCGAAAATCTATTCATCCAGTCACGGGAAGGTAAACATTTGCTTTAATTGTCTCTACCTCAACTTTATTGCATTTATTTTCATGTTTTAGTATTTTTATTTTTTAGACTTCTTATCCAAGTATTCCCACGTAGATTAATTTTTCCATTAAGGGCATATTTAATGGAGCTTACTTAAGGTGGAGTGATGGTCCTCTAGATTTCAAGGATTTATAGTGCCAAGAGTGGATGGTTAATCACATAAGCATGCAAGTCATAGATTTTAAAAAATTAAGACTGTGTACTTAGTAATGATTTCATACAAGAGCATTCAGACCAAGTATACATGGAGGTCGGAGGACGGACTACAAACGAGAGTTGCATTCTTCTAAGTGACACCAAAATTATACAAGAGTATGATGAAATGAATGAGGGATAGACCACTGGATCTCTTGCACACAGATGGCCTTACAAATTATATAGAGAAAGGTCAGCCTAATTGGATTCGGTCGGCCATTTGGGAGAGGCTCATATGTGATCACTAGGCTACCAATAAAGAGAGATGTCCAAGAAGAATAAGAAGAATTGGCTGACACAGAAGGAAGGTGGGATACCCCGTCATGTTGGTCAATTATTTAGCACAGAAATACATAAAAAATTATTGGTATATACAATATTATATTTCTTTAGATATATATTAATCGTCAGTTATAGTTTATCTAACTTCTTGGCCCATGTACCAGTGCCTTGGCCAATTTTGTTTGACCACAATCACCAAAAGGACAAAGGGAAAGGTCTATATGCAGATAAGAAGTATGTGGTACTGGTTGTAAGTAACCAGTTAAATCGCACACGTAATAAACATACTTTTCTTTCTTGTAATATTTTTTAAAATAATTGTTCAGCCTTCAACCTTTCCGGTAAGAGAAAACTTACAAACTTTTTTGTAACACCCCAATGCGACTTGAAGATGACCTAAATTTTGATATTATAATTCGGAAAACTATTAATTGGATAACCATTGTATAAACTTTATAGAAGCAGATTTTAACCCTCAAGTAGGGTTGCAAGTGGTTGGCCATTTTACCATTTTATTGATCATTTCTAATTAATTTGAAATAAAATGGCTAAGTTTTTTTTAACCAATCAAAAAAATGGTAAAAAATATTGTAAATTTAACCACATCATTTTTATCTTGAAATGGTAGTGGCAGAAGTTCTATTTTACTAATTTACTGTTTTATTTATTTTGGAAGTAAAAATATAATTAAAATGATCAGTAGGAATAAAAAGTAATATTATTTCTATTTTTAATTAAAATTTTATACTATTTTATCCTTTTAATAATTAGTTTAATATAAATATAATGTCTAAGTGCCACCAAATTTATGATTTTAATAAGGATTTTGTGATGATAAATACTTATTTAATTTAAATTAAGATTGACCAACATTTAGCCGTTTATCATCTATCAAAATGATCAAAACTATGCAATGGTAGATCATTGAAAAAGTTGTAAATAGTGCGGTAATGGTTAATGGTTGAGAAATTGATAAATGATAATGGTAAATGCCTTTAACTACATCGTAATTGCACCGCTCGCACGCCTACTCGTAGGAGGCTTAAAATGGACACCTTACAGGATTTTCATACAATGCATGTTAAATTATACTAGCATAGGAATAATTATAACTTTAAGGTCTCTTGAATGATTACTCTGAGCTACAAAAGAGGCAACACCTCCCTACAACTAAAATGGTGGTGATTTTCATATCTAATGATAATTCTGAGCTATACAAAGGCAATACCCTTACTGCAGCTAATAGGTTGAGCTTTAAAAAATAGGGATGCATGATCTGGTTCGTATACTTAGTTTCAATGATTGAGTTAGGTATCTTATTATTAGATGATTTTGCGGTAAAGTCAACACTAAGTCATGGTTACCTATTCCACACAATGGATATCATACAAAGAGGCACTATTGAGTGCCAAGGCATCATACCATAGCACTCTTTCTTCATATGCCATGGACCATAAACTCCTCTAGCCTCTAACACACACGCACACACACACACACAACTGTAACCAAATACGTTTCATGTACCTTAAAAACTCGTTGTTGTATTCCAGGACTTTGAAGCTTATATACCCTCCAGACGATTGTTAGTTTTTGCCCTAATGTTAAAAATCTACATGATAATTATGATAATAATAAACTAGAGGAACACTCGTACGCAAAAGAACCATCACGTAGCCCAACACAAAGTCATATGTAATTAATAGGAATTCAGGGCATACACCCTCAAATAATACAATCTACCATAATGGAAGTACATAATGCATAAATGTAACATCATGGACCCCCGCTACCACAATGAGCCATAGATCTGTGCACCTAAGTCGGCCAATGCCATGAGACTGCAGCTATATATAAAAAAAATGCTCCAGTAATCAAACAAGTTTGATTATTTGTCTGAAATAACTATTGATGTTTCATGAATAGTACATGGGGACTCTGTTGCCCACAAAAAATCTTTAAAACTTCAGAATAGCCTCAGAGTATAGTATGCAAGAATATTCATATAAAACATGCTAGCATGCACGCGCTTCATCTCTCACTTATGAAAAACTTATACCCTCACATCCTCTATTTAATACCCGCTATGGTACTCAAATGAGAATGAAACATTGTTAAGTTAGTGTGATAAATTTCTAAAATGTGTTGCGTTACGCAATACCCTCTTACATTGTACTACTTTATGGTTTAAAAAAATACTAGTGCAATTCGTACTTTGTTTGCATTACTCGCATGTTCGTAAAATTGACACCCTCATACGCTTATATATTAGGCTTGGGTAGGGACTTGTATAATAAGATTTTTAGAGCTCTAGCTTTCGAAAACCATCACGGGATCTTAGGATAAATGGTCAAACATCAAAGGGATCCAATAAAAGGTTGCCGACATTGTCATATGTCTAAAACCCACTTAAACTAGACACTCAAGGAGCCAATCATAGGTGCAGCGGAAGAGTCTAACAGATATGGATGAGTAAAGCTCTGCGTCCTAGTTCGGTGAGCTCACGCAGTGTATCCTAACAAAAGATGAAACCCAAATCATAATTAGGTTGCATCGGCGCATGCAAAACGACGAAAAACCTCAATACATGCACAACACCAAAAGACTTTATTAACTTAATTATATTGCCTAATGACTTGTCAAACCTCATTAAGTAACCTTAATTAGGATTTAAGGTTGCAAGTACACTTAGTGAAAAATCCCATTCTTAGGGCTATATCGAATGGACGTAATGATACGATTTTTCAGATGTGACAAATGCTATCCGAATGGGCTGAAATTTGAAATGATGAGCCCTGTCACACTGAGGATTAGACACAAAAATTACCAAGTGCTGGGGCCAACATGGTAAACTAGGCCCATTAAGGTTGGGCTAAGGTGCTAGGAACAGTGTTCCTTGGCCGCACACTGATTTTTTAAGACTCATTCATGGGATTGGAGACTCCTAAGCCAACATCGTGCACTTTAATTCTATAAAATTTCAGGTCCAAACTTCAAGTATTTGAGCCTGAGTGGATACGAGAATGAAAGGTATTGGCTAGGACTTTTTTAAGTTGGTTGGATCTACATGGCTTGAGGAATTTCTACTGCAAAGTCTACCAAACCATTGGCCCTATAATTTAAGGTTGATGTTGGTGGGACACAATCTAAGGTTCGGGAGAAAGTTCATGAAATTTTACCACTAAACAACTAGGCTTTTGGATTTATATCTGGAGTTAGAGAACTAGGGTTTCACCCTACATTCCTGCGCACTTCAGAAAACTGGATTAACTAACCAACTAAATGATTTTTAGGTTTGCCCAAAATTTCATGTCTCATGTAGACAATTAGTAAGTCCTTATATAAGTTTTACAGATTTTCTCAGAGCATGACAAATCATAGTAACAATACAGCTAGCACACACAGCACTTAGGGGTTTTCTTTTAGCATGGAATTTTAGAGAGAGAGAAAAAATATCTTAACCTACAAACATGCAAAAGATTGCATCCAAATTAGGGGTGCCTCTTGGGTCAGGTACATCGTGAATTCCAACTCGACCAAACTAGTGGTAAGGTTTTGGATAATTAATGATAGGGTTTGGTTTAAGGGAAATGAATATCCAATTATAAATGGTCAGGTTCGTAATAGAGTGATGTGTACTTGATACTTAATACTCTATTCTTATATTATAATTTTAATTATGAGGATTAATACCTCATTAATTTTAAAATTAATATTTATTAATAAAATTATCAAATATCCTATTTGTATTTTTTAAAAAATTTCACTTAGCTTCACCTTTTAAAACAAGTATTATTATTATATACTGTGAATATTTTTTTCCAAGCATGTAGTTTGAATGGCTTAATGGGTACCCATTTAATAAATGGTTGGGTTTGGTTTTACCTTAATGGTAAATTGTCGGGTTTGATATTGAAAGTAGAGAGTTAAACGTTAAATAGTTGGGTTTGGTTTATAAATTTAGCTTAATAATGAGTCTCTTTTAGGTAATACATGACCAAACCTGACCAATATTCACCCCTAATCCAAGTACGAGTGAGAACATGGTGGAAAAATTAGGGAAAGTGGTAGGTAGGATATGGGAAATAGCTAGTCGCCATGTTTTGCCAATTTTAGCACCCATACATGGCCATGTAGATTAAATCAAACCAAACATGCTATGTGAAACTTGTGGATCTACCTCTTACTAATATGCCAAAGCAAAAATCATGCAAAAATATGATTTACAATATGAGATATAAAATATCTATCAATATAGTAAATACTAACGTACACATCTTAATGGAAAATGCATATCTATTTTTATAAACATGCAAAATGGATGAAACTAAGCTCCGCCTACTCATACCAAGCAAGTTTACATGAAAAAAATACATGATAAATTCACAAATACATATATAGAGGCACAAAACAGTCATCACAGCATATGAGAGAGGCAAATAAGTTAGACTTTTACCTCAAATGGGTCAAAGGGGAGGTTTTTGGGGCTTTCTCTTCCGGGACCTATGACCCTAGGACTTTGGCTTAGCTTGGAGAGGGCTACGAAGGACAAGGAAGGTCTGGCAAGGAAGTGGAGGAAGCAAGGTGGAAGGGGGAAGTCGGATGGAAGATGGCCAAAGGGATGAAAAGGTTAGAAATGAGGCTCTATTTGTAGGCAAAAAGTGCCTCCAATGTAAGGGTGACAACCCAGTGACTTTGTGTTGGCCTTTGCTAAGCTAGACCACAGCTGTCGGTGAGCCAGGTATGTGGGCAGATATGGAGTGAACTAAATCGCACACAAAGTTGAGTCACGGAACTGGGCACATGTGTGTTAATTTAGTGCCTTTGTGTCCATGGAAAAATGGAGGGAAAGATGTCAATTTGGACGCAAGGGTGCCAAGCTAGTGCTGTTGCACCCAGACATAAATCACACCATGGGTCCTGCTGGGGTTGGGATCGTCTGAACGGGTGGTTATCCACACAAGACAAAACAATCTAGACTCATAAAGGATTCAGCCCAAACGCCTAACTAGACTCGACACAATTGAACAAAAAATAAAATGGGACGGCGTGTAGCGTCCAAATGAGTGTTCCTAACAACGAAGGATGCTAGGGCTAGGTAAACATATACTAGACTATACAGAAACCTTGATAGGAAGGGCTTGACTCAACCAAACCTGATCTAGTTTAAGACTTAACAAACTCAAACCTATCGAGCAAACTTCCTATGTTTTACGACCTTACCCATTTAAGAAAATCCCATCCCATAATTTGCCTAAGGTGATACACATGCCACTAGATGCCACATCAAACAACATACAATAGCACACAATCGACAAGGAGCAAAATGGGAGCGTGCTAATACTTCAAATCACCATCCTCCACGGGGAAGAGTCTTAAAAAGTGCTGCCACATCTCTTCCTCATGTTCCCATGTGGCCTCCTCAACTCCCTATCATGACCATAACACCTTCACAAGATGCACCTCCTTCCTAGGAAGAATCTTCATAGAATGGTTGAGAATCCGTGTAGCCTCCTCCACCTAGGATGGATGAGGCTAGATGTCTAGTTCCTCGTGCCATAGACTATGCAATGCATTTAGCACATACTTTTTTAGAATGGATACATGGGACACCGAATATATGACTAACAAACTGGGTGGTAGTGCAAGCTTGTACGCCACCTCGTCGACTCATGTGAACACCTCTAATTGGCTAATATAGTTTGGACTCAGCTTGCCCTGCCTTTCTAATTGTATGCCTCCTATGGTTTGAGAGACTTTCAGGAAGACACATTCCTTAGGTGCAAATCTGACATCCCTACGCCGCTGATCTCCGTATGCCTTCTGCCTATCTTAAGCTACTGATAGTCTTTACTGTATCAACTCAACCATCCTCTGGGAGTCCTAAAGCAACTTGGGGCCTACTATGAGCGGCTCACCACCCTCTAGTTAACATGTCAGTGATCTACATGGCGTATTATATGACACTTTGAAAGGTGTCTTCTAGAGACTGGCTGATAATTGTTATGGTATGTGAAATCCACCAATGGTAGGTGCTCATTCCAAGATCCATTGAAGTCTATCAAACATGACTGGTGGTCATTCTTGGGCTACACACCAATTTTCTTAATGCTTGTTCATAGGCTTGGAGCTCAAAATAGGCTTGGTAAGATAGAAGAGTTACCCAACACCGTGGGCTTTAATCCTCTAAAATTTCAGATGTAAACTCTAAGTATTTGGGGGAGAGGCATTGACTAGGATTCTTTTGGACGTTTTTGGACGTTTTTGGACCTATATGGCTTGGGAAATGTCTACCCAACCATTGGCCCTCAAATTTTAGGATGAGTTTGTTGGGAACATAAGGTCTAGGTGAAATTTCTTAGAATTTTATTTCCAAAAAACTAGGCTTTTAGATTTTATATCCAAAAGTTAGAGAATTAGGGTTTCACTCCGTGTTCTTGCACACTCTAAAAAACAAGATTAACTAACAATGTAAACGATTTTTAGCTTAGCCAAAATTAGCATGTTTCTAGTAGACATTTTGTAAGTCTATAGATAAATTCTACAAATTTTAATAAAATCTTTTAGCAAGCTCAACAAGGAGCACAATCTCAAAGTATGCTTATCCCAGCAACAACACAACAAACATACAACGCACTTAGAGGTTTTGTTCAAACTCTTACTTATGTTCTTTTAGCATGGTATTTTATCACCAAAAAACTAACATTCAAACCTACATACATGCTAAAGATTGCATCCAAATACAACTTAGAGTAGGGTGGAAAATTTGGAAAAAATGGTGGGTAGGCTATGAGAAATAGAAAAGCCTGCACCTTTTGCTAATTTTGGAACCTATACATGCTCGTAAAGGCCAAATTAGATAAAACATGCTCATAAAACTTGTAAATCTATTTATTATTAACAAGAAAAAGTAAAAAATCATACAAATATATGATCTACTTTATGAGATATAAAATATTTATTGAAACAGGGCATACTAGCATACATACCATAATGAAAAATGCACATATTTTTTTATACATAAGAAAAATGTTGAAATCAAACTCTAGCTACTCCTAACAAGCAGATCTACATGAGAAAAATACATGAAAAAGGACAAATTCACAAAGGCACGAAATAGTCATCATGACATAAGGGCGAGGCAAATAGGTTAGACTTTTATCTTAAAGGGGCCGAAGGGGATGTCTCTTGGGGCTTCCTACCCAAGACCTACAAACATAGGAGCTTGTCTTGGCTTGGAGAGGGCTAGGAAGGGCAAAGAAGGTATGAGGAGGGAGTAGGGGAAACAAGGAGGAAGGGGGAAGTCAGATGGAAGAGGGCCAAAAGGGTGAAAAACTTGGAAATGAGACTCCATTTATAGGCAAAAGCTACCTCCTCACAAGGGCGCTAGCCCAACACCTTTGTGCTGGCCTCTGCCAAGCTGGATGTCCTACTGACATGCCAAACATGTAGGTCAAAGGTGGAGTGAGTTGAATTGCACGCAAAGTTGGGTCACAGAACTGGGTGCAAGGGCGCTGGCCTTGTGCCTTTGTTGTCCAAGTAAAAATGAGGGTAAGATTTAAATTTGGGAACAAGGGCACTGTGCCAACGCCTTTTTGCTCAGCCTTAAATTGAAAACCCTGGAAAGTGATAGCGCAAAGGTGCAAAGGTGTGATTCCTTTGTGCTGAGCATAGTTCATACCCTAAGGTGGTTGGGGTGACCTCGGGAATCCTATTGTGGGTCCTGCAAGTAATGGGATCATCTGAAAGTGTTACCCACACAAGGTAAAACAATCTAGACTTGCTAAGGACTCTGCCTTAACATCTAACTAGATTTGACACGATTGAATCATTTAGAAACTATGACAAGAAGGGTTAGACCCAACAAACCGGATCGGGGTCAAGATTGAATTGACTTAAAACCATAGGCAAATTTTGTTGTAACTAATGCAAATTACCTTGTTATTAAGATGACATTCAAGCTCAATTTTGTAGTTGTTATTTATACCTTAGATGAACTAAATCTCTCCTATTACATAATCTCAATTTTGTGACTGCCATGGAATCGACCCTTTCTTCAAGAAAATGTGAATGTTATAGAACATAAATGTGATGATTCTATGTGATGAAATGTGTTAAATAAAATATTTTTGGCTATTTTACTACATATGTGAGTTTATATGGGCTGTGTAAAATTTTTTCAATGTCTTAGATATAAGGAATTGTCCCTAGGATTAAAAGTCTATTTTTTTGCATACTTTGGTTTAATAGTTTGATTGTTTACTTTTGCTTGTTAATTGTTATTAAAAATGAAACAACTTTTTTAAAGTTTTAGAACATTCAAAAAGTTTTGATTGGAAGTTTACTTTTCCAATTGAATGTTATGAAACAATCAAGATCAATGAAAGTGGACACATAATTATGTGTGTGTGTATATATATATATGTTTAGACAAATTTTGGATGCTACAAACTAAGCATATATTTTAGTTTTAGATAAAATCTTTGTTTTCACTTTTGTTAATTTTTTTTACATGTAAATGATGTTAGTTCTATTAAATTTATTTATGCCAAAGTGTATACCTTAGTACGTAGTATATTTGCTCTTGAATATTGGGTTTAAAATAACAAGTTGAGAAAGTTTTTTCTATACTCTTACAAGCTAGGTATCGGGAGTGTATTGAGTCTACCAACAATACCCACCCTTCTTCCCACCTATTTGCCATATTTGACCATGAGGCCTACCACTTTGTAGTGGGAGAACCAAATAAGGGTCAACACTGTGGATTCAGTTGTGCTCCCAGTATAGTTTGCCATCTTCATTGATGACACACAAGATTCTCATGACTCTACAGTGACGAGCATTTGCTCTGCCAAGTTGAGGAGCGAGAGACTTGTGAGTGGGATATACAAATAGTGATGATGAGATTGCGGTAAGAGGTTGAGGAGAGAGTGTGACGAATGAGGGAGGAGGCAAGGACATGGATTGTTAGCTTGTCGAGTCATTTGATGAGAGGGAGCAACACATGAGAAATTGGTAGATGCAGGAGGCTAATAGACAAGATGAGATCATATTTCGTCATATGTTTCTTATGGTTAAAGATGCTAGTTGTGACCCTAACAAGTCATCTACATTAAGATCTAACCGACCTGATTATCCTAGTGATTCATCTTATTGATATCGTATTTGACTTATGTATTGATTATATGTAACATATTTATGCATTTGATAAGTAATTTTTATTGAATTTAGGTACAATTTATGATGTCCTATATGGTTATGCAATATTAAATTTTATTGTTAATGATTACCATGTTATTAGCAAATTTGTTATGTTTAACAGGGAATTGCAAAATAAAATATCTTTTTTTTGTTTGCTTGGTTTACAACGGATTTGCAACCATCTTGCAACCTCATTGAGATCGACTTTACGATCGGAAGTCTGTCTTTCAACCGCATTTGTGACCGGGTTTGCAATCGCCCTCCCAGTTGCAAATATTTTGCAACTGCATTTGTGACCACGATTCCATTCACAATATTTGAAATCGTAATGCGTATGTCAAGTCCGATTTCAATTTTAGTGATAGGATGAATATTCGGTCGCAAAAGTCATTAGCAACCCCTCCTCGAACTAGACTTTTCGGTTGCATTTTTGTTTACAAATTTTATTAGCGATCTGATTCTATGTCTTTAGCGACTGCATTTGTGATTGGTGATGAGGGTTTTTACTTATGGAAAAAAAATATAAATATATATATATTTATCAATTTCAAGTGTCAAAAGAACAATATAAATAAATTTAATATAATTTTTTAGTCAATGAATTGAAAATTTAGTATAAATAATTTCAAGTTGGCTTGTACTTGACTTGGAGTTGCTCCGCTCTATGAGATGCCAATTATAATCTGAATAGAGAGTTCTTAAATAATACGAGTTCTGTAATTCTACGACTACAATCTTGTTTTCAAATCTATTTGAGAACCAAAGCAACAAAACTTAGCAATTATAGTGCATATTAGATTAGGCATGTGCTATAAAGAAATTATGATGTTTATCACACCATGCGAGACACTAAATTATGACTATAGAAAGCCAGTTGCTTGCCCGCATGATGAACTGGGTTATATGATTTTCAGCTATTTACTATTTGGAAGTTAACTATTCTCATGTGGCTTGGAATATAATATACATTAATTTAAAATTTTTTATAAAATTTATTTGTAATAATTGATTTCTATTATAGTAGATATATACTTATCATAGTTTTATATATTATGGCTATTCTTAAAAATCTTAATATATTATTATTAATTAATTAGTTGTTATTTATCAATTTGTTAATTTTAGAAATCTACTTATGAAAAAAATGATTTATTATAGGAACTCACTTTAGGTGATTTATAATTTCTATTTGTACAATTTTTTTTATAAAAGGAGATAAACCGCTGTCCAAACCCTCAACCCACCCAAAGAAAGGACATTAGTTTTCCCCTTGAGCTTTTTACTATCGAGGAGAGAAAAAATTTTATATTAATAAATGGTGGAAAAATCAGACATAATTACTAAAAAAATTTACTACAGTGACAAAAGTTTCATCTCGTTTGAAAGAAATATTTTTAAAAATAATAAGCTAGCAACCGTCGGCGGCTAAAGGCGGTCTGGCCGTTAAATGGCGATTGGCGGTCTTTAAAAAATATTTTTTTAAAAAAATGACCCTCCTATAGACGTCAAGCATTTAAAAAAAATCAGAATATATATTTGTTATTACATTCTCTATTTTTTCTTTTTTACCAGGCGACATGGTGTGGGTTTGAAAATTAGAAAGGAGGGCTTCGCTTGGAGGCTCGTGGACAGGCCTGAGTGAGCGATACAACCCAACGTGGAGACGAATAAGGAAGAAGAAAAGAGCGGCCATGACAGAGCTCGAGCTCTACTCCATCCCCACCCGCACAAGTAATCCCCCTTTCTCTTCTTCCTCCTTTCCCTCAAAATGGAAACCCCAACAACCCTAATCTGGATTCGGTGCAGGTTGGTTCGAGTGGGACGCCATCCACGACATCGAGCGGCGTGCGCTGCCGGAATTCTTCAACAACACCTCCCTCTCCAAGACCCCAAAAGTCTACAAGCAATACCGCGACTTCATCATCTCCAAGTACCGGGAGGACCCCTCCCGCCGCCTCCCCTTCACCCACGTCCGCCGCTCCCTCCTCGGCGACGTCTCCGCCCTCTTCGCCGTCTTCCGCTTCCTCGATGACTGGGGCCTCATCAACTTCGCCGCCGTCGACGGTCCGAGCCCCTCCGCCGGCCGTGATCGTGTCCGAGTGGTTGTGGAGGATGGGCAGATTCCCGGCCTTCGGGTGGCGGAGTTCCCCAACTCCACCAAAGTGCTCTCCTCCGTCCCCGCCCCTACTCTTGCGCCGGATTCGTCTGGGGTTTCGGGTTCCGGGTTTCGGGTTCCGCCTTTGGCGAGCTATTCCGATGCTTTCTTTCCTCTTCTTCCCGATGTTGTGGCTTGTCGGATTTGTCGTGACAATTGCGAGTCTGATTACTACTCATCTGAAAAGGTATGGTATGGCGTAAAACTAATCGATGTGCTGAGTTGTAGGAATGAAAAACCCATAATTTGTTGGTGACATAAATGACTCTTTAAAATGTGGTGGGGGGAGGCGGGATTACAATACATTTATGTAGTGACCTTGATTTGTGGATTTGTCATGGCAAGTGTGATTATGATTATAGTCATCTGATTACTGCTAATTGGAAAAAGTATGGTGTAAATTTGACCACAGAATGCGGGCATTGTACCAAGTTAATGAATGTCTATTATTGTTTTGAATTAAAACACAGAATTTGTTGATGACAAAACTGATTCATAACGTTATAAAAAATGTAATAGTACATTGTGGAGGGATTTTGTGATTTGTGGCTATATAGTTGGAGGTGAAAATTGTTTGTGTATTCTTGTGTACGAGTTGAAGATTGAATTCCTAAATAATACCCTATGTGAAACAATTAGAGGTCACACCAAATGAGGTGAAAATGCAAGAACATAGCCTATGTTGGTTTGGTCATGTGCAACGACGTTCCTTGGATGCTGCTGTGAAGAGGTGAACCACACAATTTTATCATTGCATTGAAAAGGAGCTTGGTAGTCTGAATATAGAACGTGGATGGAGGTGTGAATGGGAGTTGATTTTTTGGGGGACTATTATGGTTTAAGTGACAACCCAGACTGTGAGAATGGCAATACTGATTCCTGGAAAAAGAAAAGAAAAAAACAATGATAGTTACATACATGAAGATGAAGATATGCAATGTTGAAATGTTAGATAATTTGCTTGCAGCGTGGTTTTCACAGTTCCCAACAATCTAATAAGATGAGATTACATAAAGATAAAGTCTTTATTGCTCATGAAGGGCGTTGTATGTCATATGCAGGATGGGTTCATAATCTGTGTGAGATGCTTTCAAGACGAGCGTTATGGGGAAAACAAGTCAGCTGCTGACTATTTAATCAAACATTCTAACGAGGAAGGCATCAACCATAGGTCTGCTGCATGGACTGATTCAGAGACTATGATTCTATTGGATGCAGTTGTTAAGTTTGGGGATGACTGGAATGCTGTGGGACAACAAGTTGAAGACAGAAGTAAGATAGATTGCATTGCACGGCTTTTGGAACTGCCGTTTAGTGAAAATATGTTAGTCCCATCTGAGCATAAGGTTTTCAATGGGGGTGACAAACCTGTAGAAATGCCCTTAGGTGAGCCTCAAGATGATACTGAAGCTGTCAGTAGCAATCCTAAAGATAAAAACCATGGCAGGTCATCTGCAGATGAAGATGCAGCGCTGCAGCCCCGAAACGGAAGCGTGTCACTTTCTTTTCAGATGTTGACAATCCATTGATAAAACAGGTGAACTTGCATTAATATAGATTAGTTGTTGAGCGGACATGAATAACATGCTATTTTTTTCAGTCTGCCCGGTTGTGTGCTTTGGTGGGACCAAATGTAGCAGCAGCTGCTGCAGAGGCTGCAATATCTGCACTTTGTGACGAAAACCCTAATGCAAAGGAGATACTGGATGCAATTGAAGTTGGAATGACAGAAAGATTCTACTGTCCTGAGCAGTGAATTACCAATGTCAAGGTTCTTTAATTTGTTTGATCAAATTTCTGTCATGTTTCTTATTACCTGGTATTCTACAAACTGAACAATATCTTTGGCCTTTGTGTTATTTCTTTTATCCAGAGTGATGCCATCTCCGAACAACACTGATAAGATACATGATGATTCAGGTAAGAGTTAAGTAGTTGTTTGTGTGTATTCATCTAATCACATTTGTGCTTTTCCTTCTGATGATTCAGGTAAGAGTTAAGTAGTTGTTTGTGTCTATTCATCAAATCACATTTGTGCTTTTCCTTCTATCTATTTTAGATTGATCACAGAAGTATGAATATCCTGCTAAAGCTACATGTTGTCTAGCAAAAGTAGTCTGGTTATTGAAAATGATGCAGTTGGATTAGGTTAATTGCTACATTTGTCATAATCTGCTTACCAAATCTTTTTGGGTATATCTAATGACTGCTAGTTGAGTCATGAAATTACCTAAATTCAATTTGTTCAACAGATCCTATTAAACACTAAGACAAGATTAGAGGAGGGATGGGCATTTCTTTTTCTGGTTTAAGAAATGAAAATGAGGCAAGAAAGTTCATGAGGATAAGGATTTTACACCGTCGGGCTTATCTCATCATTCCCTTTTTCAATGGCTTTGACCAGAACATCTGCTTAAATATTTGTCGCTTTCTTGGTGCATGTTGCAGATTTGATTGTGAACATAATCAACTAGACATAAAATTCCATTCCCAGATTACTAGGGTGTAGGTGATGATGGTATATTCATAATTTACTTCTGTCAATATAATGCAGTCCATTTTTTGTGTTATTAAAGTCAACAATATAGCTTGAAGTATTTTAATTAGTTTTTTTGCCTTCATTGCGTTGACAATAAGATGGCGTGGGTGCTTATCCAATATTGTAACTACAAAAGTTGATCTTTTCATACATGTGATGCCCTTGATGAGGTGCACTGGCCATTGGGATCTGATTTCTTCTGCCCTGGTTGACAGGATGCATTCACAATGCCCTGTCTCCATTCCCAATGCAGGATGCATCGGCCATTGAGAAGGCAAGAAAGCGACTCTAAAATATGATGAGTGTTAAGAAAATGAATAAAAGGCAAACCTGGAAATAAAGGATGAAGGCAACAAAAGAAGGCTTAAGACATTGTTATACTGAAATTAACCTGCAAAAAGAATGGGCTTTAATTGGTATACTGAAATTAAACAAAGAAGAGGATGACAGCCCCCTTATCTGAATGTGAAAGCTTGATGGCAGGGGGTTCATGATACAGCTCAAGCTAGAAATAAATAAATAATTATAAGTAAATATCCTTCTTCGTTGTTGATCCAGGAACATCTATAATTAGAGGTTTAATTGTCCTTATCTATTTGCAGAGAATTAATTATGTTTCTATCAATTACAATTTTAGAAGTTTCTAGTTCGATAACTACTTAATTTTGTATCATTGCAAATAGCTGAAGTATGGTGGTGCTCTGTTGTCTCCCTTCTTCTTGGTTGATCATCTTTCTTCATCTCTTTTTGTTTGCTTGTTCTTAACTGTTCATCTATGATTTCTAACCTTTAATCTGTTAATAAACTACATCTCTACTCTCTTGAGAAACTATGCTCTGATAGAACATATTGGGCTTAAGGAAATATCTCACAACTTGATGTTTGCCTCATTCCCTGATTTTATGATAACTCTGGGTGCATTTTTCTTGTTTTTATCTTAGTTTCATATTAGAAGTTAGTTTAGTTCATATCCTGAACTGTACCATAACCAAAAATATAAAGGTGATCAAGCTAATTTGGATTTTGTTTATAGAAATGCCACATTCAAGTTTTGGCAGTGTGTCAACTTCATCAATATTGAAGCTTCGAGCCACAGTTGCTACTGCTCTAGGTGCAGCGGCTGCAAATGCCAAATTATTGGCAGACCAGGAAGAGAGGGAAATTGAACATTTATTTGCTGTCATGTTGGAAGCACAGGTATCTTATTTGGCTTATGTCTTACTTCATAAATTAAGTCAAGCGATCTTTTATTCTTATTGGTTTATCCATGATGTAGATGAAAAAAGTTCAGTACAAAGTTAAGTATTTTAAGGATCTGGAATCTATTTTGGAGAAAGAGTACGAGCAAATACAGCAGGTAAAAGAATTTGTTCTTGGGGAACGGATAGATGTTTTGAGAAAAAGAATGTCAAAATGGGGGGATAATACATTCCCAAAACCCTTCATGAGCAATACTGTGTTGTCAATTTCTGATAACTAAGTGTAAGCTATTAGTTAGCAAGTTTAGATATGTCAGTTCTTTATTCTATGATTGTTTTCTTCTTCTACTGATAAATTTTGTTTGGATTGTGCGAAAGAGAAAGAAATTGTGAGAAAAGTATATTTTCCTCACATTTTTATTTGTTTGGTTTGTTAGAAAATGTGAGAAAAGGAAACAGTTTTCCATCATGAGAGAAAATTCTTTCATAATTATTTTCTCATAAAAAATACAAGAATATGAAAATGATATATAATTTTTGTTTTCTATCCAAATATATGAGAGAAAATGGTTGAAAATTTAAAATTTTCTCTCTTTTTACAACCACTTTCTTTCAGATGAAATCCTTTCTTTCATTTTTTGACAATCCAATCAGATGAAATCATGGGGCCGTGTTATTATTGTTAGAAGAATTTGAAGTTGTGGCGGGGATTTTTGTAAACGTAATAGGCTTTTTATGAGCCTGTACCAGGTTCTATTTTACGGGTATTTCATTGGCGTTAGTGGTTAATGAGAAATGGTTGTTTATAAAGATATTTACCTTCTGGAAGGAGTGAATATCATTCATTATAATATGGAGGGAGAAATATCATTTATTATGTATGTGAGGGAAATAATATTTAAAGTCTGACAGAGGCTAGAATGCCCTTAAAAAATATATTCAGGTAGAGAGTGATTTGGTTAAGTCAAGAAATATGATAGATTGGGTTTAGGTTAAAAATAATTTAATATATGGATATAAGTTAATAAAAAAGGATTTCTTTTAGAGCCAAATCTTACACGAGATGAACGTAGAGGCTTTTTTTCCACTGCCATCACTATTGTCTTTCCCTCCAATCTTTTCCCGATCGCTCTCGCGCATGCCTTCCTCTTTTTTCCCAATCCCTCTCCCTTTTCATCCAAGTCATAAACTAAATCCAATTATGATAGTAGGACACTAATATCTATCTTTTTTCTTGACAATTAATTAAAAATGATTTTTTTCCATTTTGTTGTTTGTTCTATTTTATAAATATCAATGTTGCTCTTTTATTTATTACTTAGAGATAAAATTATTAGTGATGTCACTAACTACATTTGTATTACATTAATAACAAGTTATTCTGTATCAATGATGTTTATGTAAATCAATCATCTATTGCCCACTTAGAAAACATAATTTAAAATTGTACATCGGTGTACAATTATCAATGTCATTTTCTTTTGATATATTTTGTAATTTTTTATTTTTGAACTTATCATTTGTTAATTAAAGTACATGAGATTGTATTTTACTGTAATTTTATATTTTGTAATGGTCACCGTGAATTTGATGATAAAAGAACATAATAATTATGTCTTCTTTGAAAAATTACGTTTATGTAATACTTTGTTATTGATTTATATTTTCGTAGTACTTTATAAATGTCATAAACAAATAATAACCACCCAAACTAGAATTACTACAAATGACATTAAATAAACTTTTCAAATGTTATGAATGACACGTTAAATACAATAGATGATATATTTTTAAGGCATGTTAATCCTCTTAATTAGTAATATAAGTAGATTATGTTATAATTTGAAGTGTAGATCCTACACAAAGTTTTACAATTAATGAAAATTAAAAGCATTATAAACGACATTTGATAATCCGATTAATGACATTTAAAATTATACACAAAATTTCATTTCCCTCATCTTTTAAAATATTTTGTATATATAAGTAAAAACATTAACGATATTATTACACAACATGTATTTTACATCGATGATATTCTATTAATTATTTATATGTCATTAATGATATTGTTAATGCTATAAATATTATATTTTAAAATATTTTAATTAGTTAAAGTATATATATTGAGTCCATTTTTATATTATTTTACATATATAAAGAAAAAATATTATCATCCTACTTGTTAATGTCATTAATGACGCTTTATAAACGTTGTAAATGCATACATGACACATTAAATACAATCGAGTATATATTTCTAAAAAATATATTTATCACTTGAAAATGCAATTTTTATTAATATCACTCATTTATCTATCTATATCATATTAATAATAAGTTATTCGACATCAATGGCAATTGGTTATCATATGTTCTGTTGTTTTTTTAAAACTAATTGTAAATTACCCAAAAAATACGAGTTTAAATTTACACATCGTACAATTATCAATGACATGTCCTTTTGATATTTTTTGTAATATTTTTTTCACCCAAATTGGTTAATTTGAGTATATGAGATTATATTTTACTATAAGTTTATATTTTGTAACAGACATTATGAATTGAATGAGAAAAGAACATAAAATTTTATTTTAAAAAATTATGATTCTTGGAAAATTTTTGTTTATCTAATATTTTTTTACTAATTTATATATTCATCCTATTTAACAAATGTGGTAAAAGAAAAAGGTTACCCAAAGTGGAATGACGACCAATGACATTTAATAATTTTTTCAATTGTAATGAATGACAATTTAAATGTTAAAGATGATATATTTTTAAAGAATTTATCATCTAAATTGGTAATATAAGTAGATTATATTGTAACTTGAAGTGCACATCCCAAGCATATTTTTTGATTAATGAAATTTAAAAGTATTATAAATAACATTTGATAATACGATTAATGACACTCAAAATTATAAACTAAATATAATTTTTATGTCAATTTAAAAATATTTTATATATGTTAGTAAAGACAACGATGCATTTGACATTAATGATATTTTGTAAACAATGTATATGATGAAAATGAGTGTAGAAAAAGTCAAGTTCAACTCAGATAGTTTGAACTATGTTGGTCAAGTCAAACAAATCGGGTTGATCTGAGTCCAAGTTTGTGTTTGAATGATCGGGCTTGGTCACGCCCAAGCACTGACGAGGTGGTCGGAGGGAAATCCAACAACGGCAGCACGACGGACCACCATGACAGTTGGAGGCGGTGGAGTCCACAACAACGAGCACATCGACGGTGACAGTGACATCCACAACGGACGGAGGTGACCAAAATTGAGCTGGAAAAAGGCTCGCCAAGAGTGGCGGTGACCTTGAGGTCCTGTGTAAAATCCAGGCTTTTTGCCTTATGGTATTAGTTTCAATTTGGTGGTGAATAGAATTCCATGGTTGGATCCTTTTTGCCTCATGCGTATGTATGCTACGTATGTACAAGCCATGACCTTATTCTCCCCCCTATTTAGCGTTGCTTGACTAGACACTACACTGTTTCAACTCTTATTTTTGGTATTATTTGATTAGAGTCTAGTTAGGTTTAGGAATCACTCACTATCGAGTCTAGTGTCTTTGCTGCATGTTTGAACCCTTTGTGGATGATCCTAGTTCCTGCGGAAGCGACAACACAGTTCCCAAGGTCAACCTAGTTGCATTAGTGTGAAAACCTTAAGTGAGTGCAACCTGTGCTGAGTGCAAGGGCACCCTCCCAGTGCTTTTGCACTAGCCAAATTAGGGTTAGGGTTTTAGGTGCAAGCCCAAAAGTGCTAGCAAAGTGCCCTTGCACCCAAAATTTGAATTTCCCTCCCTTTTCTCATGTTGTAAAGGGGATGCACCAGTGCCCTTGCGCCCAGGTTTGGGCTCACAGTAGTTCAGTTCATATCACCTAGCTGCATGCCCATGATTTCTAGCTTTCCGTGGTTCGCCTTGCAGGGTGCCAAAGGTGCTAGGAGAGCGGCCTTGCATTGGGCTAGTTTCCCTTTTCTATAAAACAACCACTTCTCCACCCATTTGACCCCTTTGCACCATTGCTTTGACCTTCTTCCCTTCCCCTCTCCTTCCCACTTCTTCCACATCCTCTCCTAGCCTTCCGAAGCCATTTTCAAGCTAGCCAATACCCTATGAGTGGTAGGTCTTGGGATAGGAAACCCCAAGAGACATCCTCCAAGCCCTTTTTGAGGCAAAGGTCCTAATTTTTGCCTTATGTCCGATGTATATGAGTATATTTTCTTGCTTTTTTATGTTTTTTATTTATTTGTTATTTTGTTCATGTAGATATTTTTCTTATAAGTATTTATAACTTGGATCGCATCACATTTGAGGTTTTACAAAAATAGTTATACATTTTTTCCTACTGTATGATCACTGTTTTGTACTAGTGTAGTGTAAAACTTATATCTCATGTTTTATGATTCCTTTGTGCATGATTGTGGTCTTGTTGTGTTGATAAGAGTTAGATATACAACTTTCATGTTTATCATTTAGTTTGTTATTGTAAAGCCCCATTTTTGGGTTAGGGTTTTACCCGATTTTAGTTTTTCCCTGTTCGGATCAGTATCGAGTCAGTTCGAGCGAGCTCAAGCCAAACTAATTTTCAGAATATGAGTATCGGGTCCAGATGGGTGTATGAGCATGTTATGAAGGCTAATTATGTGCGACATGCATATAATAGTTTCAGTTATAATACTGTAGAAAATGAGTTGTTAGTGTATACACGAGGTGTATATATATGATTTTTATGAGTTAGTTAGGATTGTAGGCCTAGATCCTTGCCATTTCAGTGTTTAGCATCTGTTTGGGATTTTCTGGTTATTTTATTTGCATGTAGCATAGAAATTTTGGATCACTCAATTGTGCCCCTGTGGGCCTATCTTGATTTAGTTCAGGGTTCGATGCCTATTTAACCTTCTTGCCTCGATTCCTACCTATAGAGTCACTTTTAGGATTCGAGTTAGTTTCGACCATGGACGGTCTCTATCCGAGTTTTCCGTCCATATGTATATTGCATATATCCATAGTTGGGCCCCACTAGGCAAAGAGTTATTGGAGTTTTGGATCGTGCCATGTGGCAAGCTCCGGGCCATCCACTCAACCCTTTCTTACACCCAATTATCTTTTAGAGATTTTTCATGATTTTCAAACTTTTACACCATTACCGCCGCCATCACTTCGGCTCGCCGCGGCTAGACCCTAGTTCTCCTCCAGCCACCGGATCAGTATGGCCGTGACCACCTCGCGGCCGGCTATTGGTCCGTACCTATTGTCACCATCGGCATTGCCGAAGTCATCGTCGACGACCGAGTTTTTTATCAGTGTTCATTATCGTCGCTACCACTATTTAGGTCTTTCTCCGGTGTTGGCGACTGTCCTCCGATGAAGCAAACTACCCCAAAAGCTTCATCTTGACAAGATCTTCTATTTGAGACCGACATTGACTTCTGGTGTAGCCACGATTGCAGCCGACAATGTTGACATACATGGCAGCGATGCCACCCATTTTCGACCGATTTTCGGCTAGCCAGTGGTTGGACTCCTCCGATCGCCACCACCATCACATTCCCTGTCGTACCCTCTGTAGATCGCGATCGACGACAGCCTCCGCCTCGCTGCCGTGGGCGTATTCTAGCGACGAGCCCCACCGCCCCAGTCTGGCCTACTTCTCAAGTCACGTTTGCATCCGTGTTCGCCTGCCAGGTCATGTTCACCAGCCCGCCGGCCCATGTTCGAGTCCGCCTTCCCCTGCCTGAGTCATGTCCAGTACATGTGTGCCCAATCAACCCGGCCTAGTTTTTAAGTTAACCCAGACCGAGTTGGTTCAACTCAGTTTGGCCTGGTTCAGCTTGGTTCAGTCCAGTTTAGCTCATTTTCTGACCATTTTTATCTGTTCTTTATTTATTGGTTTATTTATTTATTTTTATTTATATGTTTATCATATATGATGAATGTTTACATGATTATTTGTTATTATCAATATTATATTTACTTATGAATATTAGTCTTATTATGTGTACTAAATTGTGTGTGTGTGTATATATATATATATATATATATATATATATGTTCGTTATGTGTATGTTATTATTTATTTGTATTTAATTATGTATTCTTGTATTGTATGATTTTGATATTATTAATATTCATGATTAATGAGTATTAACATATATATATATATATTTATTTATTGAATTATTATATATATATATATATATTTATTTATATGTTTACTAACATGAGTATATGTTGATATTTACTCGTGTTTACCCGTATATTTATATAAATATAATTATATTATTATTGTATAATTAGAGTATTGTTCATATTTATGTATTTATTATTTACCTAATTATCTATGAGTGTATTTATTTATTTATTTATTTATTTATTATTATTATGTCCTGATTTGTGTGCTTTTAGTTGTCCAGTTTTTAGCATTGTTACATCATGTTTAGTTGTCGGCTTGTTAGCACTTTTTCATTGTCACTATGAGTTGGCCGCCCTTTTCCACAATTTTTTATACCCTGATGTAGGTAGATTTTTATATCCATTCTTTTCAAGTTTGTAACTCAATATGTTTTCTTTTGCCTGTAAATTTACCAAGCTAATCTAACGAATTAAATGACATGAAAAAACCCCTAACGCTTGGTGGGGTTGTTATGCTGTCGATGTACTATGCCATGCTTTAAGATTGCGCTCCTTAGTGAGCTAAATAAAAGATGTTAACAAAATCTGTAAAATTTATGGATGGATTTAATAATTATATACTAGAAATATTTAAGTTTTGGTATTAATTAAAAATCATTTAGATGGTTAATTAATCCAAATTTCTGGAGTGTGTAAGAATGTAAGGTGAAACCCTAGTTCTTAAACTCTAGGATGTAAAATCCAAAAGCCTAGTCAAATGGTGATAAAATTGCACGAAATTTCTCCCGCACTTTATGTTGTTTCCGTGTAAATGATATTAATATTTTGGGGCATTTGTCTTAGTAGATCTTGTGTTAGGAGTTTTCCAATCCAAATAGATCCATCTAGCTCTAGAAACATCCTGGTCAATTATTCTGAATGCCGAGTTCACACAGGCTCAAATCCTGACATTTTGGTCCTAAAATATTTCTGAGATCAAGCCCACGGTGTTAGCTAACTAACCTCACTTACGCAGGCCCATTTGGAGTCTCCACGCCCATGAACAAAACTTAGTAAAATTGATGCATAGCCTAGGAACACTGTTCCTAGCACCTTAGCCCATCCTTAGTGAGTGTATGTTACCATATTGGCCCATGGTTTATCTCTTAGGTAAATTTTCCACCAAACCCTTAGAGCGTTAGAACCCACTGGTCTAAATTTCAGCTCATTTGGACATCATTTGGCCTGTTTAAAAAATCATCCAGTTAAGTCTATTTGATTAAGCGTTAAGTTTGAACTATTCCAACTAAGTATACAAGTAACCCCAAACCTTAATTAAGGTAACTAATGAGGTTTAGCACTTCCATTAAGTAAGTGATTAAGTCTAATTCGGGTATGCATGCCAATGTAATCTAAGTCTGATTTGGGTTCCATCTTTATGCTAGGTTACACGATGAGCTCGTCAATCTAATATGTTGAGTTTCACTCATCTAGGTCTATAAGAATCTTTTGAATCACCTCTATTTGAGTCCTTGAGTGTCAAGTTTAATCGCGGTTTAGACGTAGGATAAAATCAATGGCGTTTTATCGGATCCCTCAAATGCCAGGTTATGTAGCTGTATTTTTCTGATGTTTAATAAAATTATAAAGATAGAATTCCTTTTTGGTTTTTGAACCAAAGATCCAAAAATTATTATATATGTGCCTTCCTAAGCTATGATATACGTACATGTTACACATTTTACGATAAAAGACGTGAGTGGTACAAATTATATAAATTATATTAGTGATCCTTTACATCCTAAAGTAGTACAATATACGAGGATACTGTGTAACACAACACATTTTTGAAATTTGTGGCACTTTGGTTCCAAGCCACCTAAGTACAATGACAGGTGATATATGGAGAATGTGAAGGCGTAAGCTTCTTGTATGAATATGTTTATTGTTGTGCATGCGTGTCGGCCTATGTAATAAGTTATCTCTGCTTACGACCTTGTGAGGTATTCTGAAGTTTTATGATATTCCTCGTGGGCATTAAGACACCCATTTGTCAATATTGTCATATCAATAGTTATTTTTGGACCGGTAATCTACTTGTTAGAACAATGACAGATTTCCTATATCTATATAGGTGGGTATACATGTTGGCGTCGGTGGACGAATCGAGAGGTTCTTGGCGGGGGACGGTACCAAGTGGTTTATTTGTCTGACTTATTCATTTTGGGGGATCTTGTAACACCCCAATTTCGGTTTACCTAATAACTGAATCAGAAATGTTACGATCGAGTCGAGTCATGTTTAAAATTGTTGGTTGGTAAGACTCTGAGTCGCTAGTGTCATGAGAATGAAAAACATTATTAAATATATGTCAAAACACTTCAAATATAAGTAAAAGTAAGAAAAGAAATAAATGCGTTGAGCTCAAGTGTGTGTAGAGTTTATTTGTCCTTCCACCAAAGTCGACTTAGGATTTGCAAGACCTACATATATTATATGAAAAACGTAAACAATGAGTGTTACTGGTCCAAAAAATAACTAATACAATCTGGCAAATGGGTATTCCATTACCCACAAAAACTTATGAAACTTCAAGATTGCCCCACACTGAGTGGTAAGCAAACATACTTAAGCAAGTGCCTGTTCGCATGCACGGCTAATGTTCATATTCATACATACAACGCTTATGCCCTCACACCTTCCATATCACTCGCCACGATACTTGAGTGGCAAAAGCAATAGTTAAGTTAGTGCCACAAATTCAGGAAATGTGCCATGTTACGCAGTACCCTCATACACCGCACTACCTCAGGGTTTGAAGGAGTACTAGTGCGGTCGATACATATCTCCGTACCACTCATTCTCTTGTTTGTGAAATTCATAAAAATGCGTGTACTTATATAATAGGCTTAGGGAAGAGGTTTGTATCATAAATTTCTAAAGCTTAAATTCGAAAACTAACAAGGGATCTCATCCTTGTAGTTTTATTAAACATGTGTAGAAAACACGGCTAAATAGCCCGACATCGGAGGGATCCGTTAAAACACCGCCGATGCCTCCCTATGTATAAAACACGATTAAACTTGACACGCAAGGAGTCAAGCAGAGAGGGAGAGTCCTACGGACCTATGGTCCAAACTCCAAACGTATTTGCACATCTGCGGCGAGCTCGAACTTCGAAACCTACATCGGAACCCATTACTAAGTAAAATACTAACATCTCTATATGATGCATGCTTGTGGTGTGTGTACATCATACTAAAGAAAACAATGCTAAAAAACCTATAAGTAAACATGTGACACAAAAATTGAGATATAATAATAATAAATAATAATAAATAAATACACTCATAGATAATTAGATAAATAATAAATACATAAACATGAACAATACTATAATCATAAAGTAATAATATAATTCAATTATATAAATATACTGGTAAACATGAGTAAATATCAAGATATACTCGTGTTAGTAAATAAATAAATAAATAAATAAATAAGTTAATACTCATTTTAATAATGAATATTATTAATATCATAGTCATATAAAATAAGAATACATAATTAAATACAAATAAATAATAACATATACATATTGAACAAATAAATATATATAAATACACACACACACACACATACACATTAGTAAACAAAATAAGACTAATATTCATAAGTAAATATAATATTAATAATATCAAATAATCATGTAAACATTCATCATATATGATAAACATAAATAAAAAGAAATAATTCATTATAAATAAATAAATAAAACAATAAATAATGAAAAAGAAACATAACATCAAATCATATGAATATGCATTTAAACTAATATAAGGGCTCTCGAATTACCAGAAATGATCGAGAAATGGTCGAAAACGGGTTGAAATTGAGCTGAATCAGACTGAACTGAGCTGAACCAACCGAGTCGAATACGTTGAACCAACTCGGTTTGAGTTAACTGGAAAATGGGTTGGGTTTACTAGGCGGACATGAACTGGCCCGATGGACATGGACTCGACCAAGGCCAGGCGGACGTGACGCTGGCGGTGAACTTGATCACAGGCAAACAGGTAAACAGGGGTGGGGGCGGCGGTACTTGTTGCCTGAGAACGTCGACGGTGGCGTGGCTGGGGTCGCCGCTGGTTGTGATCGACAGAGGGTGTCATTGTGGAGGTATTGGTGGTGACGATCGGTGGAGTCTGACCACTGGCTAGCTGAAAAATGGCCGAAAAGAAGGCGGTATCGCAGCCGGGTACAGCGATGTCACCGGCGGTAATCATGGCCGTGGTGGTGGTTGTGGGTTGTCTCAAAATGTAGATCTCAGCAAGATGAAGTTCTACAGGGTGGTTGGATTGGCCGGTGGTGGATTGCTGGAGCCGAAAAATGGCTCGAATGGCAACGGCTGTAGTGGAAGATGAAGTTCTATGGATGAAAAGCTCGAATCGAGTCCATCCAAAGTCAAAATTGACTCAAATCTTAATAGTGACTCTATAGGAAGAAATTTAGGGACGATTCATTATGCACTTGTGATACTGAGAAGGTGAGTTAATGTCAAATATCGGTAACTACTGGCCGTGGGCCACGTAGCGTGTGTGCGCATACATAGGATTCTAGTTGGATGGGGTGGCCACCCCTCCCACCATAGTAAGAGCCTCGGCATAGGCTCATAATCACTAAATGGTTAAATTAATGATTGTGGAATATATTAACTTATTTCTTGTAATTATATGACTTAGTAATTTTGTCACTAATACGGAATTACCTCCGCAGGTGTAAGCATGGAAAGATAGTTAGAGTCGGGACAGCTGGAGGACATTGTTATTAGACTTTTGATTTTTCTTATTTGTTATTATACTTCTAGATTGTTTTCATGACAGTGGGATTTCAGTTTGTTTCATGGGGCTTAGATTATTTCGAGCATTTGTTATATTAACTTTTATTTCATGGGTTTATTCAAAATCTTTAAAATTAATAGAAAAATAATTTATGAGACACTTAGTTTTATATAGTAACACTTGGCTCGTGGCTCGGAGCGGGAGGGTCGTTACAGGTGGAGCCACAAGCCACAAGCCACCGGTCGGACTCTACCAACTGCTACCACCATCATAATCCTCGTCGCATGGGCCGTCGATCCCGATCGGCGGCGTTTCCCACGATGGGCACCGGTGGCGCTCGTCTGACCCATTTACCCGCATAACATTTGCGACTGCGTCCGCCTACTGGATCTTGGTCACCAGCCCGCCAACCCATGTTCGAGTCCGCCCAGTCCAGTTCATGTATGGCTAGTCAACCTAGCCCATTTTCCAGTTAACCCAAACCGAGTTGGTTTTGCCAGTTCGATTTGGTCTAGTTCAGCTCGGTTAGGATTTGTTCAGCCCATTTTCGGTCATTTCTCGACTGTTTTTGATAATCCGAGAATCTCTACATTAGTTTAGAAGCATATTCACATTGTTTAGCATGTTTGAATGTTATGGGTATTTTTCTTTATTATTAATTATTTTATTTATTTATGTATTTATTCATGATTATTCATTTCTTATTATTTATATATTTGTTGACTATGATAAATGATTGTGACTAACTATTGTTATTGATATGTGTATATATTCATAGATATTGTTTTTGCTCATCTTTATATCATTTTATTTATTTAATTGATTGGTTATTAATTATTTCTTACTCATGTTATTATTTATACATAGTTAGGCATATGTTCGTATTTTTAATATTTATATTAATCTTTTTCATGATTAATTAATATTAGTCTTTATTTATTTATTTATCTATTGATTTATTTAATTTTTTTTATTTAATTATTTATATGTTTACTAATATGAGTATATATAATATTTACTCGTGTTTAACTGTGTATGTATATAGTATAATTATATTATTAGAGTATTATTTATGTTCATTTATTTATTATTTACTTAATTATATATGAGTGCATTTATTATTATTATTATTATTATTATTATGTCTCAATTTATGTGCGAGGTGTTTAGCTATAGGCTTGTTAGTACTATTTTCTTTATTAGAATGTATTGATGATATGAGCACATACCACTAACTTGCATCATATAAAGACGTTGGTATGTTACTTAGCATTGGGTTTTGATGTAGGTTATGAAGTTCGAGCTTGCCGTAGAAGTGTTGATGCGCTTGGAGCTTCGACCACAGGTCTGTAGGACTTTCACCTTGCTTGATATCTGCTTGACTCCCTACATGGCAAGATTAATCGTGTTTTATACCTCGGACGGCATCGACGGTATTTTATCGGATCCCTCCGATGTCGGGCTATTTAGCCGTGTTTTATACACATGTTTAATAAAACTACAAGGATGAGATCCCTTGTTAGTTTTCAAATTGAAGCTCTAGAAATATATGATATAAGTCTCTTCCCCGAACCTATTATATAAGTATACACATTTTTACGGATTTCACGAATGAAAGTGTTAGCGGGATGGAGATATGTACGGACCACACTAGTACTCCTTCAAACCCTGAGGTAGTGCGGTGTATGAGGGTACTACGTAACGCAACACATTTCCGAAATTTGTTGCCCTAACTTAACTATTCCTTTTGCCACTCAAGTACCCTGGCGGATGAAATATGGAAGATGTAAGGGCATAACCGTTATATGTATGATTATGAATATAAGCTATGCATATGAGCTGGCACTTGTTTAAGTGTGTTTTCTTACCACACAGTGTGGGGCAATTCTAAAGTTTGATAAGCTTTCATGGGTAATGAAATACCAATTTGCTAGTTTGTATTAGTTATTTTTCGGACCAATAACACTCGTTACTGACTTTTTTATATTATATATGTAGGTCTTGAAATCCTGAGTCGACTTTGGTGGGAGGGCAAAGAAACGTTACACACACTTGAGCTCATCGAAATTATTTTCTTTCTTACTTTTATTTATATTTGATGTGTTTTGACGAATATTTAATAATGTCTTCCATTCTCATGACACCAAGTGGCTTGTTTTGATCTTTTTTTCGATCGAGTCTTACTTACAAACAACTTTAAATATGATTCGACTCGATCGTAACATTTCTGATTCAGTTCTTAGGTGAACCGAAATCGATGTGTTACACCAAGGCCCATTTGAAGTTTTCAATCCCATGAATGAAACTTATTAAAATTGGTGCAGGGCCTAAGAATACTATTCCTAGCACCTTAGCCCGCGGCCTTAGTGGGCTTTTTTTACCATGTTGGCCGATCAGAGAGCACTTGATAATTTCTACACCAACCCCTTAAAGTGTCATAGCCTAATTGCCCAAATTTGAGCCCATTTGGACACCGTTTGACCTATCCAAAATATCATCTAGTTAAGTTCATTTGATGAAACCACAAGTATGAGACTTTTCACTTAAGGTACTTACAACACTAATCCCTAACTAAGCTTGCCTAGTGAGGCTGAACACTCCACTAAGATAATTAAGGTAACTATTTTTTTGAGTCATACATGTGTGGAAAGCGTTGCCTTGTTTTGGGTGCCGCCAATGCGATCCATCCGATCATGATTTGGATTTTATCTCATTACTAGGGTAGTGGAGTAAGCTCGATGAGTGATGACAAAAAGCTCGACTCATCTAAGTCCGTAAGACTCTTTTGCTTCATCTCTGCTTGGCTCCATGGGTGTCGTTTTCATCTAGTCTAAGATGTAGGATGGCATCAATGACATTTTATCAAATCTCTCCGTTAGCTGGCCATTTAGCCAAATTTTTTGCAGTTTAATAGAACTTCAAGGACAAGATCCCTTGATGATTTTTAAACTAGAAAATATAGTAAACTGATGATATAAACCCCCACCTAAGCCTACTATATAAGTATATGCAAGCTTTTAGGGTTTCTATTAATATGAAAGTGAATGGTATGGATATGTATGAATTACATTAGTAATCTTTTTTACCCTAAAGTAGTGCAATGTAAGTACGGTACTGCGATGTAGCATGTTTCTAGAAATTGTGACGCTATCATTATTTTGAGCTACCTCCGTATGGTGGCAGACAATATATGGAGGATGTGAGGGCACATACATACGTATGTATACATGAAAGTACGAAGCCGTTAATTAAGATATTTGTCTATGTCTGCCCAAGCTTAGTGCCTTGTAATGTATTATGAAAGTTTTATGAATTCTCATGAGTATTAAGATACTCATATGCTAGTATTGTTCTATCAATAGTTATTTTTAGACTAGTGATCAAACTTGTTTGATTATTTATAGTTTTCCATATATGTATGTAGGTGAGTGCTCATGTCTACGACTGGCGGAGGTGGACAGATAGATAGACTCATGACAAGAGATGGTACATGTGTTTGTATTGTGTTGAGTTTTGTATTAGACGCCATATATTTGGGCTATATGACTTATGTATTTTGGGATTTTGGGACTTATGTATTTTGGGAACTACAGGTTACATGATGTATGTATGATGAGCATGTGTCATAAAGCCTCTCTTGGTGTACTTGATATGTTATGTGTGGTCTACGATTTATTATTGTATTATTATTATCTTCGTGTAGGGTGTCTGTAAGCTTCAAAGTCCTTGATTAAGATGAAGAGTAATTAAGGTACACAAGACATATTTGGATGCAGTTGTATGTGTTTGTGATAGAAGATTATGGACCAGAGGAGCTAATGTTTCATGCCGTTGAAGGGTCCACGTAAATATTGAGTGTTAGGATTTGACGCCCTGACATATGATGATATTTCTGCGTATTTAATTTCTATCTATGGGGTATGTGTAAAAACTGTGACTTGAGTTAGAGTTTTATAGTCTAAACTGGTCAGTTCAACTATTATTTTCAGTCAGGTCAATTTTAGAACACGCGTACTGAGCCAAGGCTGGTCATGTGTTATGAACTATGAGAGTCATGTGTGCCCAAGTATATAATGATAACGCCAATAAGACAACAGTAGAATGAGTTATCAAACTATATGAGAGTACGCCTAGATTTTTCTTTATCTATTTTAATATTATATCGTAGAATTATTTTTCTAGGTCGAATAACGCATATGAGTAGTTTGGGTGGATTATTAGTTTGGGTGGGTTAATAGTTTAGGAATTATTACAAGTTAGTTATTATTTTTGACTTGAGTTAGAGTCGAGTCAAGTTCTATTCACGAGACGACCCCCAACATTCTTCCCCGACCACTCGTCTTCTCACCCAATCACTCGTTTTTCTCCCTGACCACTCATTTTCTTCCCCCGACCACTCGTTTTCTTCCCCCAACACCTTATATACACCAAACCTCGATGCCACCCCTTTACCTGTCGCCAATTCCGCCGCCGGTGATCGTCGACGCCGCCATCTATTCGCCGCCTCAACGTCGTTGACCCTCCCACGACCTTTCCCTATCGGAGCAAAACCCAGTGTTGCCCATCTCGGCCGGATTTTCTGCCGAACTCATCCAGTAGAACCCGATTGAACTTCAGACAGTGTCGAGCACCAAATTTGAGCTTTGAAACACGCGACAAACCCTAGCCGTTGCTGGTTATTGACGACACAAGGTATAATTAATTTTGGCTTAATTCATTAAGGGTGATAATTATTAGCACAACATGATAAGATTAATGAATTGACGAGTTTGCTATTTTATTATAAATAAAAGTATGAAATTTTCTTGATTGAAGTGTATTAAAACAAGTGCTAAGGAACTAATTAGATAAACTAAGTAATTATCGTAATCTAATTCAACGTAGCATAGGAAAACTTATGTATAATTGATATATGATATGGATTGATATATGAGGGATGTGTGTATGTATAGGATGTTTGATGCATTATTCAATTAGTGGGCATTAGCTTCTAAATTTGATGTGTAGGTACGGAGTACGAGCTCGCCTCCTAGGCATATGGACACGATTGGAGCTTCTACTAGGTTTGTTTATGACTCGTTTCCTATGTTACACTCTATTCTATTGTGTATTATTTTATTACTTGTAGGACAAGTTAAGTGACGTTTAATAAGATCCTACTTAATCTGGGCCATTTAATCAACCAGTTTTTGGATAAATAACCTTCGACGATGAGATCCCTCGATTATGTTTTCAAAAACAAGATCGATCCACTACAAGTTGCCTTCGGGCCTATTATATAAATCCCTTCACAAACCTACATATAGTTTTATCGAGATTTCAGTGAGACAAGAGATGGGAAAACTAACTCGTTCGTACCATGAGTAGGTGCACGTGCCAGTCAAAGCGGGCTCTGGATTAGTGAGCTAGCTGTTCCAATCCCGAGGTATCATGGCAACTCCCTTTTGAGTTCCTCACACCTGGAGAAACTTGGGGGTTTACGGGTACTGTTTAGTACAGTGCATGCTTGAACTTGTGGTTCAAAGGGTACTAAAGGCAATTGCCTGAGAGTTCTCGATCTTCGTGCTCAAGGCTAGGAGAATTATGGAGGGAATGAGAGGGCTTAGGATATACTAGTAGTCCCAAGGGACTAGAAGATGAAATGAGAAAATGCCAAGAGAGGCATCAGCAGCAGTGGAGTAGTCAGTTTGGGATGCTATCGGGCATGTAGCCCAGTTGCTCCTCAGTAGGTGCCCTTGGGATCGATATGCATAGTGGGCCTCAGGTTTTTGTGCATTCATCTATGCATAGCGATCGATATCTTCCATATCGAAACACCAAGAGTAGAATAGTACGAATTGGCTTCAGGTTAGCCGACCCAACCGGGACCAGTAACATTCCGGTTTGGTTCCTGAGCATGAACTGGATTTAGGGTGTTACAGTATGTAGAATAGGTAACCATGACCTAGTGTTTACTTAGTTCAAGACCATCATCATCTAAGAATAAGTTACCTAAAGCAAAGGTTGAAACTAAGTATAAAAACCAGATCATGCATCTATATTATGAAAAACTCAACTTCTTAGTTGTAATGAAGATATTGTCTTCGTATAACATAGAGTGATCATTTCATTTATAAAGTCACCCTTTTAGTTACAAGGGAGGAGCTATTTTTTTTGTGACTCAAACACTCATATTTTGTGCCTTAAAGAGTAGGAGCCTTCTTATTACATTATGATCAGCACATATTACATATATAAACCATATTAGGTTATTGTCTTAATCCTCCTTTAGGGTTAAAATCCACTTTCATAAAGTTTGTATACTGATAATCCAATTAATAGCTTTCAAAATTATAATATTAAGATTTGGTCGGTCTTAGAGCCAAATTGGGGTGTTTTATAAATAATCAATGAGCTAAATAATACTCTCTTTTGTTTTTTTAATTCTAAAATGAAAAGCTAAAAAATGAAGGAAAGAGTAAACAAAATAGAGTCAAATGTTAAACGTGCGGTGCTATGGGCAAGAGGAAGAGGCAGGAGACATGGACTTGACAGGCAGGCACAACTTGCAGGCTGACAGCCTATGTTTTAAACTTGCCTTAAAGCTATGCTCCAAAATCCGTTGCAGCTATTTGCAGGCCAACATGTCCAGCAGTAAATTACGTTTTTGGGCTTCCAATTAATAATTAGTATTTATCAATTATCTTGGCAAAATAAATAATCCCCGGTTTTAGTTTAAGGTCATTAAAAATTGATTAAATTCAATTTAGTTTGAGATTCGCCCAAAAAAATGATTTGAAGCTTAATATGAAATCAAATGAGCCAACTATGGGTTTGTGCCTGTTGGACCCGACCCGACTTGAAGTTTATTATTTTATATAAAAATATTTTAGATATTGTATTTAGATTTTCTTTATGGAGTTTAACTAATACTAAAAGTATAAGGTTTTAGCAATATATAAGGTGTTTGGTGGTATTGTTTTGAGCTTATGTATGAGATAAATTAAAATTGTAATGATAACGACTAATATATTTGACAAAATGTTGGTAAAATATGAGATGGTAGAAACAATTTTCAAAAGCCCACACAAAATGTTATAAAATAAATAAGAGGGGTTGATTTTTTTATATTTTTTTCAAACATTTGAACAAAATTAAAATAATAATTGTCAACGTTAAATATATTTGTGGGCTGTCACTTTTTACAATTGTAACAAAAATAAATGTGAAAACTCTTTAAGATTTCACATAAAATTTTATATGACAACCAAACATCATATTAAATAAGAATATGATGTGTTAATGCATGACTATATTATTTTATAAGTAATAAGTAAAATTACACCAAATTTAGATCTTGATACTTAAAATTAAATTTTAGTTCAAATTATGAAAAAATATATTTGTAAATATAAAATGAACTAGCTCAATCTCGACTCAAAATTGAATCAATGCCAAAGCCAAATACTGATAGGATCAATTCAAATTCAAAGTTACATTAATCAAGTTTGAACTAGGCAAAACTTGACTCAACTCTCCCCTATAAGCCTACGGTCTCTCGGGGCTGATTCTAGGACACAAAATATTTCGATCCCTATCAGTCCTGTGCAGTGTATTCCCACCCTGAGAACACTCAGCCTGTCACCAAGTACACTATATGGAACAATACCCAGAAGCCAACGACACAAACACCACTCTGTGTTAGGCCAACTCCACAACACCGAGATTACTGGTATCGATCCCAGCAGATCTTTGTCCTCGATATCGCTACTCTAACGAGCACTTCACTTGATCACCCGTGCTCGATCACACAAGCACCGATACAGCGTTCTCGGTTACTGGCATGCCTTACCAATAAGCTGTCCCGAGAACCAAACAGCTCCACATGCAGCAACTGCCCGATCGCCCCAAATACCTATATAGGTATTGAGGTTGTGCCGTCTGCCCTTGCTCGTCTTAGCAACCAGCTACCACAATCGACTACCTTGTAAACTTCGACCACGAGCTGGATACAGAACTTCCCTACCTAAAACGCCAGCAAACAAGAAAAACTGGACTCAACTCTCCCTTATAAGCTTACTGTCACGGGGCTGATTCTAGGACCCAAAATTTTTCGATCCCTATCAGTCCTGTGCGGTGTATTCCCATCCTGATAACACTCAGCCTGTCACCAAGTATGCTAGATGGAACAATACCTGGAAGCCAATGACACAAACACCACTCTTGTGTTCGGCCAACTCCACAACACCGAGGTTACTGGTATCGATCCCAGCAGATCTTCGTCCTCGATATCGCTACTCCAATCAGCACTTCACTTGATCACCCGTGCTCGATCACACATAAACACTAATACAGCGTTCTCGGTTACCGGCATGCCTTACCGATAAGCTGTCTCGAGAACCAAACAGCTCCACATACAGCGACTGCCTGATCGCCCCAAATACCGATATAAGTATTGAGGTCGTGCCGTCTGCCCTTGCCTCATCTCAGCAACCAGTTACCACAACCCACTACATTGTAAACTTCGACCACGACCTAGCTACAAAACTTCCCTACCTAAAATGCCAGCCAACAAGCAAAACCACAGATTACGGGGAAAACACTTCCCAACCTTATATTATCACACATAAGGATTACAAGCACTATACTTTCTCCTTCAAGTACTTGCTCGGCTTGTGGACAACCCCCAAGCCTCGCCCCAATGCACCCCAAATACAATGGAACTCATGGGATTACAATAACCCAAGTAACCATCCCCGATTGCCACACATAAGCAACCCACAACGTGTACCTGGATTCCAGCAAACTTCAATGAAAGTCCGAGTCCTCTTCACCAACACCGGCTGCAGCACCTTCACAAGCTTCCTTCTCTCCTGGATGTCTCTCTACTCAAGACTTCACGTTGCACCAATCACCTCGGGAATTCTCTCCTTTCCTTTGGTCTTTCCCTCAATTGCTCTCCCAGCCTTAACATCGTGTATTTATAATCCACGATCTATTGCTCCAAGATAACCCCGATCTTAGCCAGCATCCTCATCTCCAAAAGATCTTGCAAAGATCCACCGCGTCATCAGCAACCTAGCCCTAATGCACATCCAGGTTCATCACACGGTCTTCCAGATTATCTCCAAGAGTTAGTTGCAACATCCCAATCATAATCTCCTCCCATATCTGATCCAATTTTGGTAACAAACTCCCAACAGATCGCTGGGTGCACCGCTGCACTCAAGTCTAGCCCATGGTTCGACCTCATCCATCGCCTCGTCACTGATTCAACCTCATCGCCTCATCTAACAATTGCCGGCCACAATATCAGCAATGGGCAACCGCTGCATTCCCCAACATCTGTACCGCTGCAGACACCAGCAATCACCCATTGCTGGACATCACTACTGCTGGAGCACCTGCACCACAGCATGTTTGGATCGGCACACACTCAATCCGCATAGAGCCCACGCATCAGCAACCCCACATCGCGCTCGCCACTCGCCCACGTATCAGCGCCATGCCGCTACGCGCTCGCCCGATACCGCCCCCAGAACCAGTACTTGGTCCGGTATAGCAAGGTCTCTCAGTACCCAACTCTGCAAATGGCTTGGCACACCTGGATGCTGCTCAGCACACTGCGCTCGCTCACGCTCGCGCACACTCGGTACCGCTCATCTGCTTGGTAGCCTGATCGATTATGCTCGGTACACAGGTTGCTCCTCAACCCCGATGTTCCAACCCATACACCGATCACTCGTACGCCTAGCCCTGATGCTCGATCAGCACCAGGCTAGTACACCAACTCATGAACCAACATCATCTTGAGGTTCCCTGACTCGAACTTGACCACACGCTCGGTACCTCATATACCAACCCATGTGTCGCAATCCACTGCTGTAACTCGATGCCATGCTCCTGCAATGCTCGGTCACACGGCAACCTCGTGCACCTTAGTTTGTTACCTACAACTATGACATGGGTTAGCCTCGGTATGTTGTTTCCACCACTCTGATAGCCACTGCTACCCTCTCATGGGTGTGGGAACACTACGAACAACACCCAAACCCTAGTTCCCGGTAACGTCCATGAATCAAGGCTCTAACATCCTCCCCCACCAATGAGAGCCGATCTCCTCATCGGAAGGAAGGTTTGTCCCCTTCTTCAGTAACAAGTCGAATACAAATCTCCCCCACGGTACCATCCTTGCTCCATGTACCATAGACCCGTCATAGCGTGGTCCCAGCTCCACCATTGCATCATCCCCAATCTGGCATGCTACAGACCTTGCATGTACACCTACACACTTCCATCAGCCATATGCTCCAGCCTTCAAATTCTGAGTCCTCTTCGTTCAACTCGTCCAAACAACACCCCATGGTTCCGAGAAATGCTGGCTCAAAGCACCTTCAAGACGTTGCAATGCAGCCAGTAACTTAACTAGTTTGATTGTTCCTCTCTTCCTCCTTGTAAAACACTGTTGGTAATTATCCTAACATGAACTCACCTCATCTAGTGGCTGTCTCTCTAGATAAGTAGAGATAGAGACGTCTGATTCACCTCCCTGCAAACCAAGCATAGTAAGTGAAACCTTAATTCCGGATTCAACACTTACTCCATCAGCCCGTGGTAGATCTGTAGCAGCCTTGGTCAACCATGGTTGTGAATTCCCCATGAAGGCTCTAGACATACAGACCCTATTCAATACGAACATTCCCTTGCACACCAGGAAAGAGCTGATCTCTTGTCGACACCTCACCTTCATCAGATGGTACTCCTGACACAATGATTTCCCCGGCATCTCATCATTAGTCATTATCTTCAACTGATGATAGTGAGCATTCGGTGTTCCACTCCAACAATATGGATGAACTCTCTCCAACCGAATATCCCATGTCATCTCCATGGACTGCTGTCTTACTCCCCGACCAATGATATAGAGCTTACTGTTGGCCACATGCAGCAACTCACTCTTGCAATCCCCGAAGTACTTCCTGAAGTCGTTGGCAACCTCCATGAAATCTCCCACTAGGATTACGATACTAAATTCCAATATATTCACACCATGTTGGATCACACGCACCTTACCAACTCGCCTAACGGACTCCTAAACATGTCCTCTAGGTACCTTTCCTGATACCCGTGTTGGGGCCTTGGCCTTCACTACCAAGTCATCGCAGCTTTCATCTAACTGCACGAAAGACAACACTCCAGCTAGGGTTCCCAGCTCCATGCCTGGAAACTACCCTGACTGGTCACCCGGATTACCACATACCATTCCTGCAAGCCGAGTAGAACTCCCCTCTTCACTGACCTTGACCACCTGCAACACTGCAAGTTGCTCCTCGCCAGTTCTTGGATCTTCTACTCCGGTAGGTTTGCCATGCCCTGCACAAAGCATCCATTGCTCCGGGCCATCACCATCACTCCTCCTAAGTGTGGTAGCACTCCTACACATGCAGACACAAGGAAATTGTTACCCAAGATTACCTCAAAGTCATCAATTTCCACAATCATGAAATCAGCTTGGCCACTAAATTCCCCCAAGCAGATTTGGAGTCCCCGAGCCACACCTTGAACCTGCTTCACCGGTGAATTCACTTCCTTGATCTTGCTGGTAGTAACCCTCGATTTCAGTCCTAATTGATCTGACACCTTCGTCTAAATGACGCTGTAAGTTGCCCCTGTGTCAACCAATGTTGAAACCCGTCTTCCATTCAAAATCACTGGAACATACATCAACCCTAAACCTCCCTGTTTAGGCTGCTCAACCCTCAAAGCTCCTATCACCTGTAAGGTAGACATCTGAGTTGGCTTATTTGAGTCAGAATCTTCCTCTGCCTGCATCGCCACCATCTTCCCCTTCGGATTGTTTGGGCACTCCTTGACCCTATGAGGTTCACCACAGGAAAAGCACTGCACCTGCCTCACTTCACCACCTTTGGAATTGCCTGGTTCGGCCCTAGGAAAAACTCTCCTCTTCTCCTTTGGTCTCAGCTTGAATGACCTCCAGTCACTCCCCACCATCTGGCCTTCCTTGGAAACTCGGTCACCTCCACTAGGACCAACAGCAGTCTTCAGATCTACTAGGGCATCAGCTACACCTAATGTCGTTTGCAAGTCCTGCACCTTTTGCCTCTTCAACTCCACCTGCACCCAAGGTTGCAATCCAGACACAAAGTTGAAAAGTTTATCACTTTCTGACATGTCCTGTATATCTGCAAGACATGAGCTGAACTGCTTGACATATTCTCGCACTGTTCTAGTTTGTTGAAGCTTCTTCAAAGCCTCCCTCACCACCCAAATTGTATTGGTTGGCAAAAACTGATTCCTGAGTTCATCCCTCATACTCTCCCAAGTCTCAATCTTAGGACGTCCCGCCTTCTTGTCGTCCTCAGTGCGTGTTCTCCACCATAACTTGGCATCGCCAGTTAAAAACATAGTGGCCATCGAGACTTGCTTATGAGCAGGAATCTCGGTAGCTCGAAAATACTCCTGCATCTCCCACATGAAATTCTCCAGATCTTTTGCTAATTTGACTCCACCAAATTTTGTTGTCTTCGGCACCTTAAGCCTTCCTGGGATTTCGCCTACCTAGTCAGCAACAAAGTGCTGAGGCTGGTTGAGTACTGCCCGCTTCAGAAGAGCCACATCTGAACGTACTTCCTCCAAACCTGCCCTGAGATGCTACATGATCTCAGCCATTCCATTACCTCGCACACTGCTGGATTTCGGCTGATCAGCAACCCTTTCCATTGCCTCGGTTAGGGTTTGCAACCGTTCGAACACCATGTGAGCATTACCATCACCATTGGCCGGCCCTCCAACCAACACCTCCAGCCATGCCATTCTCTCCCTGAGAGCATCACTCGATCGTGTATCCATGTGATCGTACCAGCAAAGTCCACTGCTGAATGTAAATTGTCCCTCAACTGCATGTAACCTAGCTCTGATACCTTCTGTCACGGGGCTGATTCTAGGACCTAAAATTTTTCGATCCCTATCAGTCCTATGCGGTGTATTCCCATCCTAATAACACTCAGCCTGTCACCAAGTATGCTAGATGGAACAATACCCGGAAGCCAATGACACAAACACCACTCTTGTGTTCGGCCAACTCCACAACACCCAGGTTACTGGTATCGATCCCAGCAGATCTTCGTCCTCGATATCGCTACTCCAATCAGCACCATAGTTGAAAAAATCGGCCGATTCCGTGCGGAATCGGCCGATTTAAATCGGATCGGCGTCGCGCCGATCCGATTTCGGGGCCGACTCGGTCGGCCCCGAATCGGGTCGTGAATCGGCCCGTTTCGGCCGATTCCGACCGATTTAAATCGGAATCGGAATCGGCCGATTTAAATCGGAATCGGTTTTTTAGGAAATTACCAAAATACCCTAGGTATAATTTTTATTAAATTATTTAAGCATGGGCAAATTGGTAATTTGGATTAAAAAACCTAAACCCTCTCCCGATTCCGCCGCCGCGTTCGCTCCGCCGCCCTCCGCCGCGCTTCCGCCCGATTCCGCCGCGATTCCGCCCGATTCCGCCGCGATTCCGCCGCGATTCGGCCGCCCGACGCTCCGCCCGACCTTCCGACCACCCCACCGCCGTCCGACGCTGCGCCCGTTCCGAACTCACCTTCCGCCGTCCGACGCTTCCGCCGCGATTCCGCCGCGCTTCCGCCGCGATTCCGCCGGCCGACGGTTCGTCCGACCGGGCTGCCGACATCGCCGCCGCGAGGCTCGCCGCCGACCGGGCCGCCGGCGGCGGCGGGGGGTAGAGAGGGGAGGGTGGCATTCTCGTAATTAAAAGTTGACTCGAGTCTAACCCGAGTCAAAAATAATAATTAATTCTAAATAATTTTAAAAAAATCTTAAAAAATATTTAAAAAATATCATAAACTATAATAAACAGAATAATATCAAAATAACATCAATATCCAATTTTAATATATTTATATTATAAATTATCAAATTATTATATATGACCGATTAAATTAATTTGGACCGATTCAACTGAACCGATTCTTGGCCGATTCAGACCGATTCCGATTCCGATTCCGATTCACGGGAAAACCGATTCCGATTCCGATTCCGATTTATGCAACCATGATCAGCCCTTCGCTCGATCACCCGTGCTCGATCCCACACAAGCATCGATACACTCTTCTCAGTTACAGACACGCCTTATCGATAAGCTGTTCCAAGAACCAAACAGCGCCACACACAGCAACTGTCCCAATTGCCCCAAATACCGATATGAGTATTGGGGTTGTGCCGTCTGCCCTTGCTCGTCTCAGCAACCAGTTACCACAACTGGCTACCTTGCAAACTTCGACCGCGACCTAAATATAGAAGTTCCCTGTCTAAAACATCAGCCAACAAGCAAAACCACAGATTACGGGAAAAACACTTCCCAACCTTATATTATCACACATAAGGATTACAAGCACTCTACTCTCTCCTTCAAGTACTTGCTCGGCTTGTGGACAACCCCCACAGCCTCGCCCCAATGCACCCCAAATACAATGGAACTCACAGGATTACTATAACCCAAGTAACCCTCCCCGATTGCCACATCACTAGCAACCCACAACGTGTACCTGGATTCCGGCAAACTTCAATGAAAGTCCAGTACTCTTCACCAACACCGGCTGCAGCACCTTCACAAGCTTCCTTCTCTCCCAGATGTCTCTACACTCAAGACTTCACGTTGCACCAATCACCTCCGGAATTCTCTCCTTTTCTTCAGATTCTTCCTCGGTTTCTCGATTGCTCTCCCAACCTTCACATCGTGTATTTATAATCCACGATCTCCTGCTCCAAGATAACCCTGATCTTAGTCAGCATCCTTATCTCCAAAAGATCCTACAAAGATCCACCACGTCACCAGCAACCCAGCCCTAATCCACGTCCAGGTTCATCACACGGTCTTCCAGTTTATCTCCAGAAGTTAGTTGCAACATCCCGATCATAATCTTCTCCCAGATCTGATCCAATTCTGGTAACAAACTCCCAACAGATCGTTGGCTGCACCGCTGAACTCAAGTCTAGCCCATGGTTCGACCTCAGCCATCGCCTCGTCACTGGTTCAACCTCATCGCCTCGTCCAGCAATTACCGGCCACAATACCGGCAATGGTCTACCACTGCATTCCCTGGCATCTGTACCGCTACAGACACCAGCAATCATCCATCGCTGGACATCGCTACTGCTGGAGCACCTGCACCGCACCGCGCACCAGCATGCCGCTGTTTGGATCGGCACACCCTCGATCCGCACAGCGCCCACGCATCAGCAACCCCACATCGCGCTCGCCACTCGCCCATGCACCAGCGCCATGCCGCTACGCGCTCGCCCGTGCTGCCCCCAGTACCGGTACTTGGTCCGGTACAGCAAGGTCGCTCGGCACCCAACTCGGCAAACGGCTCAGCATGCCCGCGCTGCTTGGTGCTGCTACTCGGCACGCTGCATGCTCGCTCACGCTCACGCACACTCGGTACCGCTCATCTGCTCGGTAGCCTGATTGATCATGCTCGGTACACAGGTTGCACCTCAACCCCGATGTTCCGACCCATACACCGATCACTCGTACGCCTAGCCCTGATGCTCGATCAGCACCTGGCTAGCGCACCAACTCACGAACCAGCATCATCTTGAGGTTCCCTAACTCGAACCCGACCACACGCTCGGTACCGCATATACCGACCTATGTGCCGCAATCCATTGCCGTAACTCGACGCCATGCTATCCCGCAATGCTCGGTCACCCGGCAGCCTCGTGCACCTTAGTTCGTTACCTGCAACTATAACATGGGTTAGCCTCGGTATGTTGTTTCCACCACTTGGATAGCCACTGCTACCCCCTCATGGACGCGGGAAACACTAGGAACAACACCCAAACCCTAGTTCCGGTAACGTCCATGAATCAAGGCTGTAACACCTACCTTAGTCGACCAACAGCAGCTTGTACCTTGTTTGCATTAGGTCTCATAAACAGTTAGCACACTTCATTAAAAAAAAGGTTATTCTCCGCCTATATATATATATATATATATATATATTTGACACATACATAATACATCAGTGTTAGTATTACACAATTTACATACATTATCAAGCAACCTACATATAAATGGGAGTTTGAAACAACATTTTAAGGCCTACCCAATTGGATGATCATCTGGATGTTGATAAATAAATCTAACTCAAAGTAGAATATATATGCACGGGGAGGATCAACTTTTATTTTTTTGTTGATCGCTAACTATGGTCATTGGTGAAGAAGCACCCATCTCTCCAAGCAGAAGGCCTCAAGAAAACGAAATTATCAATCCCAAGTTGTAAAGGAACTTCTCTGATCTGGTCCGGAAAAGGCTGCCCAAAAAGAAACGTTCGCTCTCGAGTAGTAGTTGTTCGGTATGCTTCTTCTTTGACTTGAAGAACTGTTTCACCAATCTCGTTTATAACTGCTTCAATTGTTTGGCTATTCACCGGATTCCCTGCTGCATCTATTCTGCTGCATCTATTACATAGAAGACGTTCATGGCTAGTGATCCTCTCGTCTTCACCTCGGCTCGAGTTACCGACAACCCATTTTCTCTAAAGATCCGGGTCACCTGGGATAGGAGTCCCAGCCTATCCTCGCCGCATAGTTCTAGTCTCAAACCCTGAAATAGGCATTTCAGTTTTTATACAATAAATGTGTCCACCATTTGGTATATCAGATAATCTAATTTTTGGGTATGAGAAATTTAAGATTACAAGATAGAATGATGCTCTATTAGCAATCTAATGGTAGTTTATTATCTATTTATGAATCAATGGTTTTTTTTTCTAATGGTTTAGCTATCCTTGATTTTATTTTATTTTAGATTAAGGTGCAAAACCAATTCAGTGGGCCTAATTGACTCATATAAAAAAAGGAAAAGAAAACCCATCACCGGTGTGCCGAATGAGAGCCATCTACGGGCAAGCATATTGAGTTTATCCCACATTATTTTTGAGGGTCCATAGGGCCTAACAATAGTATCAAAGCCCAGGTAAAGCCAATTATGATTGTCTCCTTTATAGGTTCTCCTTCATGGGTTCCACTTGATGAGTTTGCCAAGTGGATGCCGTCTGATAACGATGATGATGCCAAGTGGATGCCGTCTGATGACGATGACGATGACGATGATGACGCTAAGTGGATGCCGTCTGATGACGATGATGATTTCGGGATCGCCCGATAGTGCGAAGGGGAGTTGTTAAGTTTATCTCACATCGGTCGCAGAAGGTAGGATCGCCCGATGCGTGAAGGGGAGTTGTTGGGTTTATCTCACATCGGTCGTAGAGGGTGTTAGCGACTTGTATATAGACTAATAGAAAAACCTTATTTTCTACGCTTAGCCTGTACATTTATTTTTTACACCTTATTTCAAGTTCTTTTTGGGGGCCCACAGGGCCCAATAAAGCACCTCAACTAAATCTTTTTGGGGGCCCATAGGGCCCAACAAGGTACCCCGGTCAAATCCAACCACTAGTTATTATGGCCAGAAGGCAAGGTTCCGGCAACCTCAGATCAGACCTCCATTCACCGGGGCCATTATTTGATTTTTTAAAAAAAATAAATTTGAGGGATTTGAGCGACTGAGATTATTTTTTATTTAAATCAAACTCGAGGAAAAAGGGTATTTAAGTCATTAAGTAAAATAATACAACTACTGTTTCACAATAAATTTCTCTATGGGTATTGTACCTGCGACCTGCTCCTAATAGCAGCCTTGAGGCAGTGGATAAGCCTGTCTCTCAGCTTCAAACTTCACTGGACAACCATCCATATGTCTGATGTAATACTCCTGAAAAAATGCAACAATAAATTTCAAAATTTGTCAATTGAAATGCTAATTTATTTACATTGCAGTGATCAAAACATCCTACTTGCAAAAGTTCTTCATGATTCCATTGCAAATCATTGACGCAAGTGGAAGCTAAGAGCATGAACAATTAAGGTGAGAAAAATGACCTGAGAGGCTTCCATCTACAGTGATGGTGGCATGGGACACAACACAGTGCATATCGGTTAGTGTACAAACTGTGTCAAGAGAAGCTTGGGACGGTCGGAGCACCACACTTACCACCGTGTATCCTTTATCCACAGAAAGCTCCAGTCACAAGAGGCATGGATCCATCATTTCTCATCTCTTGAACAATACCCACATCCTCATTGTCATAATCTCTATCAGCATAAATCATTTGATGAAGCCTCCCTTTCTGTGTGAGTTCCACCAAGTGACACAACTGTTTGGGCACTTCTCTTATCTTTCTCACCCTGAAGAACATGTCTCAGGAGTTGTCTGATCTTGGAGAGACGGTCCAAATCATTGACCGGCAATCCGGCGGCTTTGTTGGTAACATAAACTACAGAAGCCGTTCTTCAGTTGTGAGTCCAGACCTCAGAAGCAACCACATTGCATTTTAGGTCTGCTAGGACTGCAAAGATCTCGGATAGCAATCCGGGTCGATCTCTTCCAATCAACTCTATTGTTGTGTGGTCAGCAGCAGCCTGGACGCCCACTGACCTTCTTAAAGAGTGGGCACCAATTGGTCGGATCCCCAAGGACTGCCATGAATTTTTCATGTTTTAGGTTCAGAAGTCTACCATAACTGCTATGTCTATTGAATGCAACAACTAATTTGAAGAGCAAAGTACTCTATTCTGTATTTGATTAAAAATAGTGGATTCAATCAAGAGGGAAAGGGACAATACTTGTTGAACTTTATCTATAATTTCAACATCTCTTACTTTGTTACCATAATGGTCTGTAACACGGAACACTGCACACAAGCAACAAAGAAGCATGAATATGATGACCATAAAGAAGAGAAAAGCTAAAGAACGTGAGGAAGAAATGAACCTACAATCCATAAACCCTTCACCGTCAGAAGCAATGTAATCCATAAACCCTTCACCGTCAAAACCTGTACAACCTGTAACAGGCTCCCATATTTATTAGCACTTCCACCTGCACATTTAGGAAATAAAATTTATATAAGCTTGTCAAATTGATGTGAAGTATGAAAAACAGATAATCTCAAGCATCTATATTTGCATACCTTGACCAGCGTTGCGCTCCTGCTCGAAGTGTTGTCTATAGTAACCCTGTTCACAAAGAAGAGAAAGAACTATAAACTGAGATTAGAATAAACTCAAGAAAAATAAGGAACGCTAGTGTATATCACAGGAAAATGAAATAACAGATAATGATAGATGAGTGAAGGGAAGAAACCAAATTCGAATAAAACAGAGAACACAGTAGAAGCAACAAGTACCTATTTGCAGCAACAAGAGGAAAGTCCTCAAACCAGGCTTAACAGTGAAATAAGAAAGGAAAGAGAGACCTGGGTGGATTCATACGCATGACAAGCTTCAACATCCATCGAGGTGGACCAGAGCTCCATGGCCGTGGCATCTAAACAGGGGAGGAAAAGAGAAGAAAAGGTAACCTGGCATGGATGGTGGCTATATATATACAAAAAATGCAGAGTGGAAAGCTAGAGGTAACCCTTGGGTAGGGCGAAAAGGACTCTGAGGTTGGTGGGTCTTTGGCAGGACATGCGATTTCATGGAGTATCTGGAGTTTGGGTTGGAGAAGTGCACGGGACTGGAATCTGGATCCCTATCCTAATCTGATCCTTGTGGTGCATTGATATGTGGCTGCCACTTCTGCCCTTCCCCTTGTATTATTATTTTTATTTCTTTGATGGATGAATTAATAACCTTAGTTACTATAATCGACAAGAAAAATGCTTTGTCAGAGAAAGCTATTTAATGATGCTCATCAGATTAAGCGCTGTGGTCACTTGTTTTGACGGCAGAGGTCGAACACGATTATGTGCATATGAGTGTGTTGTCCGATGGATTTGCTCCACGCCCAGCGTCCTAATTAGGGGGAAAATGCACTCCCCGTTTTGCGACATGACGCTTATGTTCTATAGTGGGTAGAATATCCCCCCGTATACAACTCATATTAAAATATACTTTAATTTATAATAATGAAAACTAGAAAAGATATTTTTTCTTCCCCGGCTTTAAAGACATCTAGGTAAGAGCGAACTAGTTACACACTTAACAAAAGTGTTAATCCCTAACTTCGTAACTTCACTGTGAAAAACCATTTAGCATGTTCTTCCATGCGGAGTGTTCGATAGGTCTTGTATAACTTAGAGTAAGAAGCTAAGCTTTCTTGAAAAATACTTCACAAACACCAAAAAAGTTTGCACTTCAAACACTTTTAAAGTCTTAACAAGTCTTCTCCAACATCAAGTGCAACGTCAAGTGCCAAGGGTCTTTAGCCAACCAACTCCAAACATTGTTGAGCTCCATCACCTTAAATTTATTATCTTTTATAAGCTCACATCTTGAGTCAAAGAAATATCCAAGCCAAACACCTACTTTTTTAAGCAAGATGTTTCTTACTCTCCATACATCAAGAGAGATTATAACCGGTTCAAAAACACTTCATCAAAAGGGCCATGGTACATAATTAAACCATGTAGGAATACAAATTTCTAGGCAAAGCCATTCCTAGCACAAGCTTGTCCTTCTAATTTTAGTCTAAGAGAGTTTAGAGTTCACAATAGTAGTAAGAAATATTCAAAACACACTCAACATGACCCTATTTACAAGTTTCCATAGCCTCTCCCAAAATAATGGCTATTAGATTTAAATCTCTTTTACTTTTTCAATGGCTAGTTTCAATAACTATTCCATAATGATTGGCCGTCAAACAATCGACCGAACACTAGCCAAATGTTTACTTAAAACTAACCACATTAGCTTCGGTTGTTGAACCCGTGGCTAAAGCCTAACTAAATTTCCATTGTAATAACCAATAAAAATTAGTCGCACATCTAATACATTGTAGGATAAGATTCAATATATAAGTGGAGATTTGCTTATAGATTTTCAAATTGATTAAGTGCTTTTAAAGAGTGATGACTTAGGCCTATAGTTTACACTTGGGCTGGGTCATTACGTGTGGTATTAAAGCCAACTAGAGAACACATTAAATGGTGGGCTGTAGAAGGAATAGGATGTGTAGGAAAATGAATCCGTTGACGTAATTTCTTCAATAATGGTGGGATTGAAGAAGCCCATGAAGCCAAAAAGAAATTTTAAGGACAATTTTTAAAAAAATGTGGGTAGAATGTAATACCCCATGAAATAGTCCCGCATCCGATATCTACCAGTGTATAAGATCTTCTATATACGTAAGGTTGTACTTATAAATCTTCAACTTAGTTTACCATTTTTAAAGAGATGACTTAGGCTAATTAGTTTGCACTTGAGCCAGGTCGTTACATCCTGAACTTTTGATTCTTTGCACCACGTCAGCTTTAGGGTTCCAAAACCCATCTTTAGTTGCTGAATCCTTGACCAAAGCTTATATGAAGTCCACTTTTGCTCTGTGCCACATCATCCCTTAGGTTCCTCCAAGAATTTTGAATGTTAAACTCTCAACTGAAGGCCTGCCAAACTTTGACGCTTCATGGTTGTTCACCAAGCCTAAGGTCGTCGATTTCTAAACCACTGACTGACGGTCAACCAAAGGTTGAACTCCATTCTTCATTGGTCTGCACCTCATGCCTTCGGTTGTCAAAGTCCTCATCGAAGTGTAATCTAAGTCTTCACCACTTCAACACTTCAAATGCTTCTTCAATCTTGAAGTTTTTATTTAATTGTTTGGTTTTCAAATTTTGTACTTAGAGAGTTTTAAAGTTGTTATCACATCAAAATAGGGTTCAAAATTCTCCTCTTTTTTTATGAAGACAACTCTCATGTATTTTGAACTTTCTAAGTTTGTGGTGCTAGTCCTCATGAAACATTCATTTGAGCTTGCCTTGTTGATCTTTATATTTCAAACCTTCAAAATTGTCCTGAGTCCATGCATCTTCCTTGTCATATATTTACACAAGAGGTTACTCTAAAAATAATGTAAAATGCCAATGATAGAATGTGATGCTCATGATCATGTCATGAAACCTATGACAAATAAATGATTGACAATCTAAATAAGTTAGTTTCTCTCATTAATTCGTCAAAAAATACATGTTCTAGTCCAAAAGATTATTTAAATGTTGAAGGAAAATTGATTAAACCACCCTATTTTCGGTTAGTTCATTAATTCGAGTCACTGACAACTTTTCTAATTAGTTTGACATGAGTCCTTCCGATCAAGTTTTTGAAATGAAGATAGGTAGTCACTTGAGTAACAAAAAATATCATGTTCAAAAAGTTTGCAGGACGCTTCTAATGCCCCATCCAAAGCAGTGCTTGGGGCATCACACGTTTATACTGGCTTCTAAAATTGACATTTCCTCCGACGTAAGGGTGAAATTGGAAAACTCTAGAATGAGTTGTGATATGCTTTGTATTAAGCATTGCAAGTTATTATTCTGAAATTTACAATGCACCAATGACCACAACGGAGGCAAGCATTGTCATAGTTTAGTGACCAATAATGGTATCATTACTTTGTCATGGATGCGTTTTTTATTTTTTCTTTTTATCTAAATAACTCGTTTTTGTCCCAAACTACAAAAAAGAGTGCCCCTGATTGATGGAGGCTTACAAACTGCGCCTAATCACTTGAAAGCCTGGTTAAATTATTTTAGAAGTGTTAAAGAGTGATTTGTGCTTGAATTATCATTATCTTCATTATCAACCTTGGAGCTTACCCTTTGTGCTCGAATTTGTAGATCAATAGAGAGGAACTTCTTAGCTAGGGGGAGTCCTTGGATTGTCCAAATAGGAGTCTTGAGGATTTGTACTATAATGGAGAGGGTGCTATAACTCTCAAGCTTCAGCCTTGCTCATGGTATCAACGTGAATCTTTTGTGGAACTTTTCAAGCATTAGAATATGACAAAGTTATATTTTAAATTAAAATTGTTTAGTATCAGCAACAACAACTGATATAGCATCTCCAATCCTTCTTCGTGTCCTTGGTCACTCCTCTTCTTTTCCTGACCTCTTACAGCTCCCTTCAAGCTCTCTAAGCCTAGCCAAGGCTTAGGGTTGTAGACTTGGAATGGGAAGCCCTAAGAGACCTCCCCTTGGTTTGTTGGAGGTAAGACCTCCTCCCCTCCTTACTTATTGTGTACATTTGGTGTTAGATCCACCTAGGTTTCTGCATGTTTTGTATTTTAGTATCATTTTCCCTTATGTCTTGTTAAGTTAGAAGTAAATATATGGTAATTTCATAATTTTTGTATGTACAAATTAAATGTTACAGATTTTTAAATGCTCAGTGGTCAATATTTTGCACAAATATAGTAGAAAATTCATAAGTCATGTTCTAGAAGAATTTTTTATTTTTATTTACTTTATTGTGTTTATGACGTCAATATATACAGCTTTGATGTTCATCACTTCGTCTGATGTAGCTTGTATGATATAATGGAGGTGCTAAATATGGCAAAATGTGGCAACTTTCAAGGTCCTTACGACCTAGCCAGTACATTTCCCTAATTTTTGTACGTTGATGCAGGTTAATGATAATGTCTACCTTATGTATACTTGTTTATATGCATGTGGTATTTTTCATGTAAATTTTTTGCACTAAGATAACCGCTTAAAATGCATTAACTAATTTTATGGTGCATTTTTGTGATGTTTGTATGCCTTGCCATGCTCTGAAATTGTGATCTTTTATGAACTAATTAAAAGAGGATAATAAAATCGATAAAAAATATTGTTTGTCTAAATAAATGTATAATAGAAACATGTAAGTTTTGGTTTAATTTAAAAATCATTTAGGTGGTTAGTTTGATTGGTTTTTCGGAGTGTATAGGAATGAAGGGTGAAACCCTAGTTCCTAAAGTCCGGATGTAAAATTTAATATCTTAAAAAAATGGGGATAAAATTATATGAAATTTCTCCCAAACTTTATTTTATTTCCCTATAAAATCATATTAAATTTGGGAGCATTTGTCTCAGTAGATGTTGTGTTAGAATTTTTCCAAGCCCAATAGGTTTACCCATGTCAAGTAATGACTTGGCCAATACCTCCAATCTCCAAGTTCCCTTAGGCCTAAATACTTAGAGTTTGAACTTCAAATCATATTGGATTCAATCTCACAGTGTTGGATAGCACTACCTACTTACCCAGGCCTATTGGAAGTTTCCAAGCCCATGAAAGACACTATGTAAAATTGGTGTCAACTTAGAAATATTATTCCTAGCACCTTAGCCTGACATAAGTGGGCTTTATTTACCATGTTAGCACTTAGAGCAACACTTGGTAATTTTTATGCAAACCCCTTAAAGTGTCAGGGTCCACTAGTCCAAATTTGACTCTATTTTAACACTATTCGACCCATCCAAAAAATCGTCCAGTTAAATCTATTTAACAAACCCTAGGTATGAGACTTTTTACTAATGGTACTTGCAAGTCCAATGTATGGAAGATGTATGGAAGATGTGAGACTTTTTACTAATGAGATTTTTAATGTATGTATGGTATTGTGAATATAGCGTGTTTTTTAAAATCGTGGCACTATTATTATTGCCAGCCACTTAAGTACTGCGGGCAATATATGGAAGATGTGAGGGTGTAAATGTTAGTAAGCATGTATGTAAGTATGAAGCCGTTGATTAAATTTGACATTTTTATGATGTTCGGGTGTGTCATTCTAAGCTTATTTACCTTGTGATGGTATTTTGGAAGTTCTATAATTTCTCGTGAGTATTAAGATGATATTCGACCAGTATTGTTTTATCAGTAGTTATTTTTCAGACCGGTAATTAAACTTATTTAATTACTGATGGTTTATATATATATATATATATATATATATATATATATATCTGTGTGTAGTGTGTGTACTCATGTCTGTGACAGGTGAATGTGGATGGATTGATAGGCTCATGGTGGGGGTTGGTACCATGTGTATGTACTGTGCTAAATATTATATCGAATCTATGTATTGGGATGACTTATGTATTTCGGGATTTTGAGACTAATATATATTTTGGGAGCTATGGGTTACGTGATGTTTGTATTATGCTGTGGGCGGGTGCCCTAAATCTTGTATGTTGTGATGGACATGTTGTGTATGATGTGCAATGTTGGTTTATTTTATGATTGTCATGCATGTTGTTCACTTTGGGGTATGTAAGCTTTAAAGTTCTAGGGTATGACATGGAGCAAGGTACGCAAAATGTATTTGGATGCAGCTGTGTTTATGTGTGTGTGATGTAAGTAGATAAACTAGAGAGCTTATGGTTCATACCTCTTGAAGGGTTCACATGAAGACCGAGTGTCAATATATGATGCCTTAGTACACGATGATGGCCTAGCATGCAATGATGCCTTAACACGCGATGATGTCCCGTGTATTTAATTTCTATTTACAGTGTATGTGAAACAAGTAACCATAAAACAAGTAATCATGACCCAATGTTTATATTACAGTAAGAAAAAACATCATCTAATAATAAGTTGTCTAACTTAAAGGCTGAAACTTGTATAAGAATCGGATCATGTATCTGCATTATAAAAAGTTCAACCTCTTAGTTACATTGGGAGAGTTACCTTCATATAGTTTGGAGTAAACATTGTATCTATAAATTCACCTTTTTAATTGTCAGGGAAGTGCTGCCACTCCCATGACTTGGAGTTCTCATATTAAGAGCCATAAGTGTAAGAGGCTTCCTATGGTAACATAATCAATATATAATGTATGAAAATCTCGTAAGGTGTCAGTCTTAAGCCTCCTTGAGGGTTAAGATCCATTTTCATAAAGTTTGTATACGGTTAGTCCAACAAATAGTTTACCAAATTATAACATTAAGATTCAGTCTGTTGTTTAGGCCAAATTGTGGTGTAATAGTAGGGTTGCACAGGCAAAGGCGGGGGATCGTGGTCGCCGTCGGCCCACACGCAGCCATCCTTCCTCAAGCAGCCGCATGGGTAGCACATATGAGGTGTCGCCTTGGCTCCCGTCCAGGCAGCCACCATGAGTGGCCACATGATCCATGGGCCATCTGTACACGATACTCTGCAAAAATTTAGAAAAAAATGTTTGGATGGGAGAAAATATTGCCCAAAATTTCTTGCTTATAAAGAATAATTGCCATGGTTTATGGTTGCCAAAGCCGTGGAAATATTAATTTTTTTAAAATATTTTTCATGTTGACATGGCTCAGCCAGTGCAATAAACTGGTGGCATATATTTATGGTGCAGCTATTTTTGCCATGGTTTTAACCATAGTGAGGGGGAAAATTAAAATAATTGTTGCCACAGGTTTGTCACGGTGTTGATGTAGTTAAAAAAAATTAAAATCACTACTACCATGGGTCGCCGTGGCCACGATGTGGTTATATTTAGCCACGATTGTACGGTGGCAAAGCCATGGCTAGGTTACTACTGTTAGAGAAAAAAATTTTGGTTGTGGTAGAAACCCGTTTTTTTACTAGTGAACATAATCAACATAAATAGACTAGGCGAACTGATTAGATATATTAATGGAATTGAAACTTAAGCATAGTTGCTAAGAGCACTGATTAGAGGAAATATTAGAAATAAAAACTAGATCTAACTGTTAGTTCTTGCAACACAAGCAGATAATTGGCCCATTATGTGCAAGAGACCATTAGTTTGTTAGAAATAAAACTAAAACAAGAGACCATTATGTGCAAGTTAACCTGTAGGAGAACAAACAGTAAGAGGGGGAAAAAAACTGGTAGTAAGTTGTTCAATATGTTGTTATAAAAGAAGGGCAATAAATTGATATCTATGACAAAGTAGTAAAGTTGAAGGAAAACTGATTTGTGCATATGTGTGGACTGCAATCATAAGTGATACTACAAAAAAATACCATATTTATCTATAGTAAAACACACTTTCTCCTTTTGAAAAAGGCCACGGATATTTTTTATCCATGACTAAAGCCTGAGCTTTTATAGCGGGGACTACACAGCCATGGCGGATTGTATCTTCCGCATTACGTTATTTTAACTGTGGACTATTACCTGTGTAAAGTCCATGGTTTTTACAATGGTGGACAAAATTATAATTTTATGTTGTGGTTTTCAACCGTTGGCAAATCTCTTTTAGTCCACGGTTGTCAACTACAGGATACAGGTTATTACTGTGGTGTATAATTTTTTATTATGGTTTTCACCGTGGGCAAATTAATTCTAGTACGTGTACATTTCTTTTAATCCAAGGTTGTCAACTGTGGCAAATTTTATAAGTAAAAAAAGCTCTTTGACCACGGAGAAAAATACACACTCAAGTTGAACAATCTATTTAGACCTACAAATTTTAACCGTGGAGAAAGCTTTTGTAGACGTTGGAGAAAGTCAATTAATAAAATATTTTTTATTTACATTTATAATTTTCATTTATATTGGTTGATAATGATAAAAAATTAAATTCTAATAAATCTTTCTATTATGTAAATAATAAAAAAATGAAACATATATAAAGATAACCAATGTATATATTATCAATAAAACCAATTAACATTCACATAAATTGCACATTCCAAAAACTCATTTAAAATATCATAAAATCCTTGAATTAAGGTAATTAGTTTTCAATAATATGATTACACCTAACATTAATATAGTAATTAGTCTTCACTTATGTTTTCGAGAGATTTTTTTATTTTGTAAATGTGAATAATTTATTAAATTTTGATAAAATCTAGTAAATTCTCCCCTAAGTAGATGGATTCTGATACATTTTCGATCTTGAGTGTAATAACACTTTGTTGTCTCAAAGAGGAGCTCACGCTTTGGAAAGAGGAATGTTGTGCACACCACTAAAACTTTTCTCACTTTTGCCCACCATAAATTTGTTGTCTCAAGACTAATCAAATTTATCTTGGAGAAAAGGGGAGAAAATTTTGGTGGTGCAGAAAGGATTCCCTCTTGGTAGACTGATACCTATAGGAACACGGAGTATTACATGGTTTTTTCTTCTGTTTTGGAAATTTATTCCTGTCCTAGAGGGACAGAGTGTTGCATGGAATCTAATCCAACTTCTCGGACTCCGTTTTGTTACGTTTTCTTGTCCAAGAGAGGATCGAACAGCAGAAAGCCTGTACAGGGGTCAGGCCTCGAGGGATGTAAAACTTTTCTCACTTTTGCCCACCATAAATTTGTTGTCTCAAGACTAATCAAATTTATCTTGGAGAAAAGGGGAGAAAATTTTGGTGGTGCAGAAAGGATTCCCTCTTGGTAGACTGATACCTATAGGGACACGGAGTATTACATGGTTTTTTCTTCTGTTTTGGAAATTTATTCCTGTCCTAGAGGGACAGAGTGTTGCATGGAATCTAATCCAACTTCTCGGACTCCGTTTTGTTACGTTTTCTTGTCCAAGAGAGGATCGAACAGCAGAAAGCCTGTACAGGGGTCAGGCCTCGAGGGATGTAAATATTAGCATACCAAAATGGACTTTTAACTCTCTTTTTTCCTGTGCAAATACGCTGCCACTTTTTTCCTTAAAAAAAAAGGACATAAACTATTAGGCAAAATAAGTTACTAAACGTACAAAATCCAGTGACTTATTTAGATTATATTGATCAGGATCCTTATTAGTAAGATTACTTGCATTTTCTCTTGCAACTCAAGGATTATCTCTCCGTAGAAAATAATGAGCCTAACGCCTATATCTTGTTGGTGGTGTGATACCATGTGTGGTTGAAAGGGTGGAAGGCTTCAAGGATGTATGCTTGGTAACAAGAAAAAATGATAATGTTTATAACTTTGAGGGCTTTAAAACAATTTGACATCTAGTTCACTTAGAATCTTTCAATTATTATTGAACTACAAGGTTATAATAATTAGAATCATCTACTTTTAAAAGCTGTATTTATTTTTTAGAAAAAGTAGATGTGTCTTTTTATAAAAGAATGATTTTCGACTAAGCAATTACATTTAGTCATTATATGAAGGGAGAAACTCTTCATAAAAATATTAAACTATATTATTAGTTTTTTTTTAACAAGTTCGTTATTAGTTTGAAATTTTGCATACATTAGTTTGAACAGTGTGTTCGGCCCAATGGGTCCCTCAAAAAGGACTTGCAATAGGTTTCGTGAACCTCTCTTAATCTAAAAAATTACTTTAAGGAATAAGGTTTTCACCCAGTCACTTTTAAACATGACGTGGGATAACAATTCTCCCCCTTACACATCATACCACCCAAATCATCTCGGATAAACCTAATAATTCTCCCCTTACACATCATACCCACCCGAATCATCTCTTCCTCGCCACATGCTAGGCACACATGTTATAGACATGTTATAGTAAAGTTTTAGGACATTCCAATTCCGGCTTGCCCATCCAAATCATATCCCTCTCACCTCTCACCACATGCAGACCTCACCACATGTAATTTGGGCTAGCCCATCCGAATCATATCACTCTCACCCTCTCACACATATCTTAGGTCCACATGTATAGTGAAGTTCAGGAAACTTTAATTCGGGCCCGCCCGAGGCAACACCAAACCAACCGCCAACTAGGCTCTTATACCAATGTTAGGCTCAATGGGCCCCCAAAAAGGACTTAAGAAAGGTTTTATGAGCCTCTCTTAATTCAAAAGCTAACTTAAAGAATAAAGTTTTCCTATTATCCTATATAAAAGTTACCGAGTTACCTCTAAACATGATGTAGGATAAACCCAACACAGTGGGTGCCTTGTAACAAGATGTCTTAAAGCTATGGCTAAAGGATGTACCTAAAATCTCTATCAGACGATGATTATAAGGTCAGGCTAGGTAGAAGAAAAAAAACAAAAGAAGCGGTGAGAATTTTACATATCAGACCTCCGGAAACCTTTTTGACAAGATACGCTCTTCTTGGGAGAACAAAAAAAAAACATCGAAACGTAGAACCATCAAGATCTTGGCATCCATGGAACTTCTTCTGCTACCTTGATATCTTCTTATAATCTTCATATATATCTTCAACTGATAACGAATCAAAGGGTGCTCGAAATTGCTCAAAAGGAAGTAAGAAACGGGATGGGAGAAAGGACATGAGTATTAGATTCCGCACAGCCAACATGGATTACTTGAAAGGCCTCATCAAAGAGGTGTTTCGACTGGTCCCACCTGCACCGCTTCTTCTTCCACGAGAATCCACCGATGAAGTAGAGATCAACGGGTACAAGATCCCTCCAAAAACAAGGTTAATCTTCAATGCATGGACCATAGGGAGGGATCCAACGTGCTATAGTGATCCTGAGGAGTTCAGACCTGAGAGATATCTAGGGAGCTCTGTTGATTACCGGGGACAAGATTTTGAGCTCATCCCATTTGGGGTTGGGAGGAGGATGTGCCCGGCAATCTTGTTTGCGGAGCGGACTGTGATGCTGGCCCTTGCCCAGCTTCTTCATAGCTTGGATTGGGAGCTGCTCAGTGGAGTTGGGGCTAAAGATTTGGATACGACAGAAGTGTTTGGCATTACCATGCATAGAATGGAGCATCTCGTTCTCGTTGCTAAGCCAAAGTTTTCTTAAGCAGAATATGTTGTCGCTTAAGTTTGTGTATTTGCCCGTTTTTGGAACCATGAATAATGGACAAGACTCCCATGTAATGTTCGAAAATCATGCATAATGTCATGGATCTAAATAATGTATTGTACCACCTGGTTGTACTCGGTGAACCATATACTACCTTCAAATCTGGTACGCTTAAAGAAATTATACCATTTTAGTCCATACTTAGTATTTAAATTTGAAAATTTAAAAACATCCAATTTTATGTTGAAAATTGTGGCATATTAACTGGTATTTAGTAAACTACTAATGATAAAGTATACTTTCAATAATTAATAAGCTATTCAATTTATAATTTTAAAATTTGATTGAAACCAGTTCAACCCGATTGAACTAAATATACTCTATATCGACTATAAATTATTCAAGTATAATAACCGGTATAATATTTAAAACTATACATAATATGTTTCTAAATGAAACATATATAAACTCTCAATATATGTATAAAATAAAAAGCTTCCAATTATGAAGAATTCCTATTAAATAATGTATCATACCACCCAATTCTACCCGGTATACCTAGGATTGCCAATGGCTCCCTGTAAATGAGCTACCCAACTTGACCTGACCCAAAAATACCTCGGGTCTAACCATATCAGACTCGGGTCTTTATTAGTACTCGTTTCATATCGGGCCCAAGTTCAGATCTTAAAGGACCCAACTCATTAAGAACCCAAAGCCAAAAATAAATTAATTTTTGTATTAAATTTTCATTTTTCTTTATATGTTTTAGTATACATATGAAATATCTTTTAAAATATATTATATTTTATTATAAATAAGAAAAATTATCATAAAATATATAAAATTTGTGTGTTTTTATGTAAATGTATGTAATATATTTATTATCGGTTCGGGTTCGATTCGGGTTCGAATTTATTAAATCGGGTTAGGGTCGGGTTTGGGTCTAAATCAAAGGAAAATGATTACATACAAATTCAAGTTTGGGTCCAAGTCTTTACTATCGGGTTGGGTTTGGGGGCCTTGTAAAACCCGCACCATACCTGACAAGGTGGCAACCCTAAGTGTACCCTAAGTGTACCACATACCGCTTTTAGATTTGGTAGGTTTAAGATTTTATACCATTCAAATCGATATTTGATTTTTTTAGTAGGAAATTTTCACAAATCTGGTATTTTGTTGAAAATTTTAGTATTTTAATCAATATTTAATAAAATATTGATGACAAAATATATTATTAAAATTTAATAAAACATTTTATTTATAATTTTAAAATATAGTTAAACTCAATTTTATCCGGTTGAACCAAACATATCATGCGCTACCTAAAATTTTGGTATGGTCACATGTATGATATTTAAAACTAAGGGATTTGTGGCCTAGCTCAACATGAGCTCCCTTTATTATACCCAATAGATTAAATTAATGTAAAGGCTATTATTATTTTATAGAAAATAACGATAATTGTAAAACTATTTTTTATAAAAAAGCAAAAGAAGCGGTGAGAATTTTTACATATCGGACCTCCGAAAACCTTTTTGACAAGATAAGCTTTTATTTTGAGAACCAAAAAAAAGCATTGAAACGTAGAACCGTCAAGATCTTGGCATCTATGCATCTTCTTCGACGACCTTAATATCTTCATATAATCTTTCTTCTGATTTAAATTCAGCATAAAAACAAGGTGCAAAGTGGATGAAATAATGATATCAATACAAGAAATAGACAAATGGGAAACTTTCATGCAAAGCAGCTTTCAACATTTTCAGCTAGCTTGCTTAGTCATCCTCATAACATCAGGGCCAAGGTAAACGTCTTCCATGTTTAGCCTTTTCTGCACTAGATGATGTTCAACAGACCAAATACTCCCTTAGTATGACATTAAATGTGGTTTGATTCATTGAATGATAAATAGAAGACAACCATAGAGCCGTGACAAATAATAGTTTGATTTATTAATGATAAGAGAAGTGAAACACAACTCTATAAAATTTTCGTGTAGTGACTTTCATATGAAGAATTTGTGGTCGATAATGTATTGTTGTCTTGTAGTGACTGTTATAAATCACCTTCCAAATCTTCTATGTGAGCAAGCCATTGCAGGTTCATGGCTATGGACCTCTGCTTCTTCCTCATTCCTTCTTTTCTTCTAGCACTAGTACTATGGAAGCTACTCACCAAACACCACAAGAACTCATTACTCCCACCGGGGCCGCCGGGTCTGCCCATCATCGGCAACCTCCACCAAATAAGCAGCCATCATGCCCACCTTTCCCTCTATTGCCTTGCTAAAAAATATGGCCCTATCATCCACCTGCGGCTCGGCCAGGTTCCCACCGTCGTCATCTCCTCGGCCGGGCTAGCAAAACGACTTATCAATGCCCATGATCTTGCTCTCTCCAACCGACCTCAAATCTACTCTGCAAAACACCTCACGTACAATTGCACTGACGTTGGGTTTACTCCATACGGCCCCTACTGGAGACGAGTTAGAAAACTCTGCACTCTTGAACTATTTAGCTCCAGAAGGGTGCGATCCTTGGCTCATTTTCGACAAGAAGAGGTTGTTCATTTAGCTCGGCGGATTGGGTCGTTTTATCCCAAACCTGTGAATCTAAGCGAGCAGCTTGGATTCTATGCGAATGATGTTATCTGCAAAGCTGCTTTTGGCAGGATTTTCTCCGAAGGAGGAGATCACTATCATACGCATGGATTTCAGGTATGATTGTAAACGGTGCAATTGCGATTCGATGAATGTTTTATCATAATCGTAGCCCGAATTTACACGTTGCTCATCATTTACCAATTTTCAATGGGCTGTACAACCACCATTTTTTTACCATTTTGACTATTTTAAAACGGCTAGAATACTAATAATTTTCACAGCATATATCTTCTCTTATTAATAAAAAGTGGAATTCAATACCGATCTCAAATTAAAAGTATGAGCTTTAATTAATCAAAATATAATAAAAATAAAAAAATATAAATCAAATTTTTATAATTTATCTATTTTTTAATTAATATCTATCTTGAAAGCAATCAAAATCTCCATCTAAGATATTAGATTATTATGTCTAATTCATTATTTAATGAGATTTTTTGTAAATTTAAAATTTATCTTTAGTATAAATTTATAAAAGGGGACTTAAAAATGGCCTTTATTAAAAATAGGAACTTTAATCAATTCAAGTACAATAAAAATAAAAAATAAAAAATCAAATTATAGTTTTTTCAATTAATATCTATTTTTATAGTAATCAAAATATTAATCTAAGATATTATATTATTAACTCATTACTTGACGAGAGTTTATTTATAAAATTAAAATTTAGTTATAGTAAAAATCACACATATATAGCCCGAAATCTTACATAAATGTACAATACTTTAAACCAATATCACAAGTTAGAATTTAAATTTATACCTTGATTTATAAAAATCTAAATCAAATATTTGCTTTTAAATGAGATTAGAACAATTGAGTTGATTATTTAATTTTGTACCAATTTGTTAAAATTTAATATCTTTTAGGTAAAGTAATTAAATATTTTTTAAAAAATAAATCAGTATAATAGTAATGATACGGCCTGATACATAGCACTATCACTTCATTACAAAGTCACATCAATCAGTTTTACCATATTTTATTTTACCATCTTTTACTTGAGTTAAAAAAACTTTGTAACCACTTTTTACCATACTAATTTTGGGACGACAGGTAAAACGATATGTTGGTTAACAGCTCTAAGACTCAATTTTCAATTTCTCAGGATATGTTGAACACATTCCAAGTGTTGATTGCTGGGTTTTCGGTGGGAGATTTGTTCCCATCGTTGGAATGGATCAGTCTCGTCACGGGGATGAAATGGAGACTTGACAGGACTTTCAAACGATTTGATGCGTTCTTTGATGATCGCAGAGCACCTTGTTCCCGAAGTAGCACCTTCGAAGTCAAAAAACTTCGTTCAAATACTGTTGGAGTCACAGAAGAAGAATGAAAGTACTGATCTGTGTCTCACCATGGATAACATCAAGGCTCTCATCATGGTATGTTTATTTGATTTCTTTACTCAGGTTTGTCCTACTTTATCAGTTTTCACCTCTCAACGGTTTGAGCTTCAAAAAATCTATAATTACAAAAATCAGAATCAGGAGTGACTTAGTTAAATTAATTGAACCCATTTATAAAAAAATATATAAAAATTGAATCCCTTAAATCGATCCAAAACAATCTTATATAATAAATATTTCTGCACAAAATTAAGAATCAATCTCATTTTTCAATACAAGTCTACAAGTCTAAAGCTAAATACGCCACAAATAATAATGAGTATTCATTAATATAAATCCATAAAATTAAGATTTAATACAATTTTACTTAATAAGTTTCACTTAATAAATAATCAAGTATCACAATTTACAGACATAACATCTTATAAAAAAGTCATAAATCATGCATAAATTTATGTCTAATAAAATCACAAGATTTTGACTTTATAATGCTTACTTAAGTCTTTACAATTAGATACAACAAGAAATTGAGTTAAAAAAATCTACGATGCATAATAAAATTATTAAAGGTTTAAAAACAAACATTTACCCAAAAACTTGGGTGGTGGTCAGCGGCGGCTTGGGTGGTGCCGTGGTGCTCTGTTTGGGCGGTGATCCGCTTGGGTAGTGGTCAGAATACTTGGGTGGTCAGCGGTGGCGGAACATAGGGACAATTGCTTGGGTAGTGGTCAATGGAAAGCTTCGGTGGTCGGCGGCGTCAGAGCACAGGTGGGTGGTGGTCGGCACGTTCAAGTTATTTTAAGTTTTGTAAGTCAGTTTGAAAACTAAGTTTCAAACTTAATCGGTAGGCTACGGGGAGAAGCCAAATTGGAGTCGACTCAAAGCAGACGTGGAGCCACTAATATTATATTTTTAATTGAATAAATAAAAGTTTATCTGAAATTAATATATATTATTCTTTTTAACAATTGAATTTAATAAATATATGCATTTTATTACTTTAAAAGATGCTTGGTTTTGTTGTTTTATGCCTATTTTATAAAAAAATAAAAACTTTTAGACATAACGATTAAAATTGATAGTTGATAAATCGTTAAAAAAATAACGCTAGAAGCACTAATATTAGTTTTATACAAAATATTTTAAAAAAAGGTCTATTCCAATTTTTTTCATAACGCATGATCTGATTCTTTCCATGTTTTTCTCTCCATCGTGATCAGATTCCGACATAACCAACATGGATTACCTGAAGGGCGTCATCAAGGAGGTCTTTCGACCGCACCCACCTGCACCGCTTCTTCTTCCACGAGAATCCACCTATGAAGTAGAGATCCACGGGTACAAGATCCCTCCAAAAACAAGGTTCTTCTTTAGTGCATGGGCCATGGGGAGGGATCCAACGTGCTATAGTGATCCTGAGGAGTTCAGACCTGAGAGATTTCTAGGGAGCTCTGTTGATTACTGGGGACAAGATTTTGAGCTCATCCCATTTGGGGTTGGGAGGAGAATGTGCCCGGCAATCTTGTTTGCGGAGCGGACTGTGATGCTGGCCCTTGGCCAGCTTCTTCATAGCTTTGATTGGGAGCTGCCCAGTGGAGTTGGGGCTAAAGATTTGGATACGACAGAAGTGTTTGGCATTACCATACATAGAATGGAGCATCTCGTTCTCGTTGCTAAGCCAAAGTTTTCTTAAGCAGAATATGTTGTCGCTAAAGTTTGTGTATTTGCACGCTTTTGTAACCATGAATAATGGACAAGTCTTCCATGTAATGTTCGGAAATCATGCATAATGTCATGAATCTAAATAATGTATTGTACCACCTGGTTGTACTCACTGAACCATATACTACCTTCAAATCTGGTACGGACATTATACCATTTAAGGCCATACTTAGTGTTTAAATTTGAAATTTTAAAAACATCTAATTTTATGTTGAAAATTGTGGTATATTAACCAGTATTTAGTAAAATACTAATGATAAAGTATACTTTTAATAATTAACAAGCTATTAAATTTATAATTTTAAAATTTGATTCAAACCGGTTCAACCTGATAGAACTAAATACACTATATATCGACTATATATTATTCAAGTATAATAACGGGTGGAGTATTTAAAACTATACATAATATGTTTCTAAATGAAACACATATAAACTCTTAATATAGGTATAAAATAAAGAGCTTCTAATTATGAAGAATCCCTATTAAATAATGTATCATACCACCCAATTCTACCGAGTATACCTAGGGTCAGGTTTAGGTCTAAATCAAAGGAAAATAATTGTATACAAATTCAAGTTCGTGTCAAGGTCTTTAATATCGGGTCAAGTTCGGGTCCTGTATAGCGCACATCATACTTGACAAGGTGGCAACCTTAAATATACCACATACCACCTTTTGAATCGGTATGGTTTAAAATTTTATACCGTTTAAATCGATATTTGATTTTTTAGGTGCAAAATTTTGCAAATCTGGTATTTGTTGAAAATTCTGGTATTTTGATCAATATTTAATAAAATATTGATGAAAAAATACATTATTAAAATTGAATAAAACATTTTATTTATAATTATAAAATATGGTTAAACTCAACTCGATCCAATTAAACCAAATATCATGGGCTACCTAAAAATTTGGAATGGTCATATGTACGATATTTAAAATTATGGGATTTGTGGCCTAGCTCAAAATGAGTGTCCCTTTCCTATACCCAATAGATTAAATTAATGTAAAGGTTATTATTATTTTATAGATAATAACAATAATTTTAAAACTTTTTTTCATTCTAAAAAATTTCCGAGTTGACTCCACTCTATGATTGTCGGAATTAAACTCCATGAATGTGTCTTCGTTGAGAGATTTTACAATTGACTCCCTAAGTGTTCCTAAGTCTCTCCCAAGTCAATTAAAATATATTTTAAAAACAAATTATTTTCCTTTTAATTTAGTTAAATCAATAATTTAAAGTAACATAAATTATATGTTTATCAATTTCAAATGTCAAAGAGCATAACTTCTCACAATATGATATTTTTTTCTATTTGTTGGATTAAAAATTATTATAAATGACTCCTAATCACTTTGAAGTCATGTTCACTCCATAACCAATCGAGCTGAGTCCGAGTCCCAAATTTTTAAAGAATGATAACTACGCAAGGTGTGGTTTTACAATTTTACTATGTTGAAATAGGCACTTACTATCAAAATAATCAATATGCAAGTAACAATGTAGAGTGTAACACCCCGATTTTGGTTCACCTAAGAATTGGATCTGAACTGTTACGATCGAGTTGAGTTATGCCTATATCAATTAAGCTACAAGAGTCAAACGAGAAGACATCTCGAGAATAGAAGACATTACTAATTATACATGAAAACACATCAAGTATAGTTTAAAGCATGAAAGAAAACAATGGTGACCTAAGCACAAGTGTGTGTAGCATCCATTTGTCCTTTCACTAACACCGACCCAAGATACAGGATCAAAAGATCTGCATATACAATAAGAATAATGTCAGTAATGAATGTCATTGGTCTGGAAAATAACTAGTAGAAACTGGCAAGTGGAATCTACTATTCCACAAGGAAGGAAAATAATATATAATCTCTATGGGAATACTCAAAGGGCATCTACTACAGAGCCGTTAAGTTGTAGACTCGATAACATCCTGAACTGAACTAGTGTTATGCCACTCTTAGCAAATGCCTATCTCAACAATAACTGGTCCTACTCTCGAGAAAAATACATATCCTAAGCCTTTTCCAAACCTCTATATAACATCTGGTCAAGAGCACAATGACCAAATAATTTTAGGTTGTCGCCTTCAATACTCGTTGATACTACAAGTCTAGACATGCACTGCTAGGCAAAGAGAGGTTGACTAACCTCCATTTCTACTTTCATGATAGAAATATTAAACCAATGTGATGGTGGCCTCAGCCCCTATCACGGCCAAGTCGCCGACCTTGTTTGGCCAATTGAGGATGGCCAACGTGCACTTGATGGAAGGCCTCGACCCCATGTCGGAGGAGGTGGGGAGAGCTCAAGCAATGTATGGCTTGGCGAGTATGCAGGAGTACTCCCTCATCATGGTCATGAGCTTTTCCTTCTCCAAAGAGGATTCCAAGGGGAGCTCGCTCAGCATGGTGAGCCAAAATCCTATCATGCATAGCATCCACGATGTAATGTCTGGCTGGCGAGGGGAATTGGCATTCACTACTTTTGATATCTGTACTCAATAAGGGCTAATTAGAACTTTGCTCTCTTTGGTTGGGCTGTTGGCTTTTATTTCTCAGAATAAGTCGTGCTAATGTGTTGAAATTTGAATGGTTACCAATAATTTATGGAGTTGTTGGTTACCAATTTATCCTTGCAGTTTTCCCCGTGGTTGCAAAAATCGGCCGATTTTGAGTGATTTAAATTGGATCAAAAGGATTCCGCTTTAAAAAGTATGCAAATCGCTCATGGCAAAATTGGTCCATGAATCGGCCAATTTGAGCCAATTCGGGGGGTGCAGGGGACGGGGGGATGGGAGGGGGGGGGGTGGGCGGCGACAAGGGGCGGGGAGGGGGGGTGCTGATCGGAGTCGGGGCAATGGTACCCTAGCTAGGGATCGCCTAAGCGGCAGCCTTTGGCTTGTCTCGGTAGCAGCATCTGGTAGTGGAGGAATTAAGATGGCGGCACAGTGGCCAGTGGTGCTCGGGGCTGCATGGCTGCGGCAATGGAATCGCATCGAGAGGGCACGTGAACTCATGGTCTTCTCCTCATTGTGGAGACTGGGCAGTAGCTGAAAAGATGGGGGATGACTCGGCAACTTGTTGGCGGTGACCGGCGATGATCGACAGCGTCAATCGGGTATGGTGCAGCAGCCAGGGGCGACATCGGTGACATGAATCGGGGCGGCGTTGAGGGTTTTGGGGGGTGGGGTGGGGGGAAGAGAGAGAGAAGCAACGAGAGGGGAAAGCATATCGGTGGCAATGTCATAAATAAAAGTTGATTCGACTCCAACTCGAGTCAAAAATAATAACTATATCGTAATAAATCTTTTAAAAAATCCAAAAAATTAGGGAAAATCCTATAAAGTATAATATATGCCATAACATCAAAATGATATGCTCTATAACTAATAACCTACCCAAACTTCCTACTAATTTTGACGAATTCAAGTAAACTGATTCTTGTATAATTTTTTATAAATCGGTTCGATTTAATGACTTCATTCCAATCAGATTCAAAGACCGATTCTAATTTTTGCATCTTTGATTTCCCCACAACTTTTTCTTTCTCCAAAAACCCACAACTTTGTTTGGAGATATAGAATTTCTAGGCGCAGGAATCATTTTGTCAAACATCAGACAAGGTATTGTCCATATCCATTCATTTAACCTCGAGCAAAAAGTTAGTCATCTATGTTCAAATATTTTCAGTCAAGTCAATCACTATAAAAATTTGGTCAAATAAGAATTTATTTTATCAGATATTTATTGTATTATCTATTCAATTTCCCATAATAAATATGAATTTTTTCACAAAAAATTAATGCTTCATTTATATAATTATTTTTTGTTTTATTTTTCTTAGTTTCTCTCATGTCAATTAACATAAAATCAAAGTCACTTTCTTGCAAAATATTATTTCAAAAAATAAATATTATATGACCATAAAAAAATTCAAAAATTAAGATTGATGTGTTTTTAATTTAATAATTTTCAATGATAATTTAGTAATGAACTTTAAAAATATCATTTATATCATTAATTTATAATTTTTGTCGGTCGTTCAGTCGGTCATAACCATTTGGCTTATAAATGTCCACATTTGGCTTGATTTGATTTGGTCATAACCATTCAGTCGAATTCGGTCACGAACGGTTTGGATGTTAATCGGATGCGGTCATCAACAGTCCCCTCCCACCCCTAAGAATATCTATATCAATCTATTTAGAGTCTTATATGAGCTACACCTCATCTATATAGTTTTCATGAACTGTATTTTTTATTTAGAATGATTTAGGGAGTCACTTTATTCAAAATCCACATAGTAAATAAAAATAATAATATGGGTATTTATAAATTTTTAACTCAATTTAATTCTTTAATCCTTTATCTTAATTATTAAGGCAATATTAATAAAAATTAATTTTAAAATATTTTTAAACTAGTGCAATCTTTAAAAATATAAATCATGTCATATTAATGTTTAAAAAAGATTAAATTTTATTGGCTTTTTACTTATGCACTCAACTTTCTATATATATAAACTTCATTATGTTGGCGCACAAAAAAGGCTCAATATATATTGATATAAAAAACCGAAGAGTTTTAATACAGTACTGCCACTTGTTCTTAAAATATTTTACAATATTACTTTTTATTTCCTATTTACAAAAATATTTTTTCTATAGGAAATTACAATTTGATGGCATAAAGATGCACCGCTCATGATTCAATGGTACTTTGTCACAGTTTTACGATTAAATGATATTTGTCAATTTTAAGTCATTAATACCCCTACAAATGGATTTAGGTTAGGATGTGATAATTAAAAATTAAACCATAAAACTTAAAAGTATTGGGGAGGTTCAGCAAAGAGGCTTTAATCTACCAATTGAACAAATTTTCCTCCAAAACTCAGTCCAATATACATACATACATGCACATATATTAGATTTATATATATATATATATATATATATAGTTAGTTAGTTAGTGTAAAACCTAGGCTATTTGCTCGATGGTTTGAGTATTGGTTCAACCTTTTGTCCAGATTGAGATTCTTTTGTTCGACTAGTTTTTCCATTGGTATGATTAGTATGATATGTGTAACCCAAGGCCCTAGTCTCCCTAGCGTTTGGTGTACTTGGTTGGACACTACATCGTCACAACTTTTAAATTTAGTTCGGTTGTGTTGTCTTGTAGTTAGACATAAGTTTGCGTCCTTTATGTATCTAGAGTGCATTACATGCATTTGGAACCTTTTTGGTCGATCCTAGCCCTTCCTGCAGCATGGTTCCAGATGCCAACCCAGGACACCCTAGGGTGAAAACCCTAAGTGTGTGATTTTTGTGCTCACCGTCAAGGTGCCCATCTAGCACCCTAGCACCCAGCCCTGGGTGATTCTTATGAATTTTTTGCTCTCGATAACAATGCAAAAGCACTGCCAGGCAAACCAAGGGATTCCCCCTCTTTTCTTGTTGAGGAAAAGGCAATCGGCCAGTGCCCACGTGCCCTCACCGGTCATTGTTGCATGTGGGTTTCTGAATGCGTGCTTGGCCAGCCACTAGCTAGTGATCCGGTTTGCCAGTGTTGAGCGCAAAGGCGCTTAACATGCACCTTTACAACTGGATCCGTTTTCCAGCCCACTATTTCCACCAGTTTTCACCGTTTGCTTCACTTTCCTCCGACCCTCTTCCCTCCATTCCTCTTCTCTACTTCATCCACCACCATCCTAACCTTCTTCCAGCCTTCTCCAAGCTTCCCTAGCCCCTTGGAGTGTAAAGTATTAGGGTAGAAAGCCCAAAAAGACCTCGGGCTTTCTTGAGGTAAATATCTCTCCTTTCCTCTTCCTTTCCATGTTTGTCAGCCTGTTTGCATGCGTTTTTCTTTTTTACATTTTTTTGTGGCTTTATTCATGTAGCTCTATATCTTAAGAATATTTTGAGCTTGGTGTGAGGATTTTGGGTGCTGTAATAAAATAGTTATGATTATTTTACTCTAGGATACTAGTTTTATGCACATCCATGGTAGATCGATCATATCTCTTTCTTTAGATGTCATTATTGCATGATTCTTGTTTCATTTGGTCATTAACATGTAGATCTAAAAGCTATATGTTTTTGGTTTCATACGATATTGGCGTTTAATGCATGTATGGGTGCAAAACATAGTCAAATGTGGCAGCTTTCCTTTTCATAGTGACATAGCCGCCCTTCTCTCCTATTTTTCCACCATGTTCTTGATGCTTGTTGGCTAAAACCTTCTTCAAATGTTTAGGAATTTTTGTTAGCTAGATGAGAATAAAATATTAGTCTAAATAAACATCATTAAGGGCATGAACATAATATCTAATACCCTACTATGCTTATTGCGATGTGTTGTTGCCATGACATGGTCCATCATTAAGGCTATCTTTGGGATTAGTTAAAGGCCCCAACAAAAGGTGTTAAAATCATGTAATGATCTACAAAGTGCCTAAATAGTACACAGTAAGTTTGGGATATTTTGGGTGTAATTTAGGTAGTCATTAAAATTGATTAAATTGAGTGGATAGGGATAGAGGATCAAACCTTAGTTCCTGAGCTTTGGTTGAAAATCTTAATTCCTAGTTATTTGGTGGTAAAATTTCCCCAAATTTCCAAGACCTTAGATTGTGTGCCTATTTATTTAACATAAAACTATAGAGCTTTCGGTTGTGTAGATTGGCCTCTAGAAAATCCCCAACCAGTAAGGGTCAGGTTTGTCCTATGCAGCTCCAGAAATTTCCCTGCCTATCTTTTCTATTACAAATTTTCCTCATGCCAAAATACTTCAATTTTTGATTTGAACTTTTGTAATATTATAGTTCAAGGTGTTAGCTAGCATTTCTAATTTTCCCTGAATTATTTGGAGTCTCCAAGATAATGAACAAACCTTAGCAAATTTGGTGTGCAACACATAAATATTGTTTCCAACGCCCTAGCCTTATCTTAGTGGGCCTTTTTTGTCATGTCGTACCAACGGGCAGCCCATGATAATTTTTTTTGTCTAACCCTTAGTGAGTCAGGGTCTATCATTCTAAATTTCAGCTCATTTGGAGTTCAATTGGCTCATCAGAAAAATTATGGGGTTAAGCCCAAGCGATTAAATAGAGATAAATCCTAAGTGATTTATTCATGAAATGTAGAGGAAACCTTCTAAACCCTAATAAAGTTTCTAAGTAATAATTAGGGAGTAATTAATCAATTTAATTGATTTAATTAAGTTTTTAAGTGTGATTGTGCATGTGTGGAAGCTTTGCCTCATTTTGTGAGCTAATTTGATTAGAATGTGATTAGAATTTCATCTCATTATTGGATAAAAGGGGTGAATGTGCTGAGTTTGGAAGGGGAAATCCATTCATCCATGTCTATAGGACTCTTCTACTTGACTCCTTGAGTGAGGATTTTAACATGTTTTTTACGATAAGGCAACATTAGCGACCTCTTACCGGATCTTACCGATGTTAGGTCATTTAGCCGAGATTTTTGTAGTTTAATAAAATTTCAAGGCTTAGATCTCTTGATGGTTTTCGAAAATAAGATCTAGAGAAGCTATGATATAAGTTCTTGCCAAAGCTAATTATATAAGTATTATGAGGTTTATGGTTTTTACGACGAGAGAGTGTATTGATATATTAATATTGCACTAGTACTCTTTTCATCCTAAGTAATACAATGTGTGATAGTACTCGTAACGTAGTACATTTTAGAAAATTCTGGCACTAACTCTGCAACTCTTTCAAGCCATCTGAGTATCATGGTGTGGGAGATAAGGTGCGATGTGAGGTGTGAGTTGTAGTGTGTGATGTGTATGTGTATGATTGCCATGCTTATGCGTCGACCTATAGTATATGTTTATGTACGTAACTTGCTGCCTTGTGAGACTTTCTTGAAATTTATGTTTTCCCTTCGGTAACAGAATAACCATTTGCAAGTATTGGATTGTCGGAAGATATTTTCGGATCGGTCATCAAATTTGTTTGATTTCTGACATTCTTCATATATTTATGTAGGTGACCCCTTAGAGTTGGCCAGCTTAGGTGCACAGATCGGAGGGCTTAAGGTGGTAGTGGGGGACTGTGTGATGTTATGTGTTATGTATTTGTGGAACTATTTTGTGGGCATGCATCCTAGATTTCATTGTGGAGTTTATGTGTACTACTTGAGTTGGGATTTATATGATGCATGTGTTTCTTCGTATGATTGTTGTTATTTTATCATTATTATATTACTGTCATATAGGGTGATACCTTTGGGGCAATAACTAATGATCTTCTGCAAATTGTGCAAATCTCAAAGTTTCAAAACTATTGCTTGAGCACTTAAGGCATACTAAACGTATTTGGTTGCAACTGTGTATGTGTAATGAGGTAACATGGACTGGGGGAGTTTATGGTTTACACTGCTTGAAGGGCCTATGTAAAGAACAAGCGTTCAGTTATGAAGCCCTGACACTTCTAGAATGTCTTTGTGTGTTTAAATATAATTTATGGGGTATGTAAAATAAGTAACCATGACCTTAGTGTTTTCTTTCCTATAAGCTTAAATCATCCAACAATAAGCTATCTAACACGAAGATTGGAACTAAATCTAAGAATTGAATCATGCATCCACATCATTAAAGTTTCAACCTCTTAGCTACAGAGGAGGTGCCACCTCTATTGTAGCTTGGAGAGATCATATACATATGTAAAGTTCACCTCCTTAATTACATGTAGGGTTTGCCTCTCTTGTGATTCGGAGTGCTTATTATAGGAGCCTTTCAATTGAGATCTTTCTTATAGTGCTATGATTAGCATGCACTGGATAGATATCCTAGAAGTTTTCATCTTAAGCATCCTAGTGGCTTGAGATCTACTTTCACAAAATTAGTCTGAGTCAGTAGCCCAATAAATAGCTTTATGAATGATACCATCATGGTTTGGTCATGTCTGGGCTGAATTGAGCGGTTTCAACTTGGTATCTGAGCCATCTCCTTGGACAATTTGAACGGTTAACATTCATTCATAAGTGTTGTATGTTCGCATGCCGTATGATATGATGTTGTATGTTGTATGGTTATTGTTGTATGCTAGGTTCTGGTACCCCCTCCCCATCAGCCAATCCATAGCCTAGCCAGTAGGTATGTTTTATGTTTTGCGTTGTTGCCTTGTGTTTGTGTATGTGATTGTTTTTTCTGGTCTAGATTAGCATACCTTCCATGTGGTAGTAGAGATGATTTGTCATCTGCATAGAGGTAGAACCCCACTCCGACATAGTTTTTCATTGGTGCTAGCACAAGTATGGATTTTGAGAGAGAAGCAACAAGCCTTCTGAGAGGAATAGTTGTGAGCATGAGAGGATTAGGATCAGGCCTGCTAGGACATGAGCAGACTCTTGGAGATAGTTTGGGATATGGCAATGGTAAGATTATAGAAGAGGCCAGTAGAGTCAGAGACCCTATTGATACCTATGAACTGGAGAGAGCACTGCGACTACCACCATCAACTGCAAATTTTCCCAACATCCCGATAGCCCCACCTGTAGTAGGGTTGTACGATATACCAGCACATGGGATCCTAGTCACAATGATATGGTAGAAACAAGGCCGCCAAAGCAGTTTGTTGTTGGTGAGGGTTCATGATCTTAGGGCCCAAATTCTCATGTTAGGGAGAGATGTGATGCCAACCATTTTCTCAAGTTCGTTGTTGTTCTAGAGGAGCATAGACCCAAAGGTAGCTTGTTACTGGATAGTCATGGCAAGGGGGTTCTTAGAGATATGTGGTTTCCACTAGAGTTATGGACTAGAGTCGCTACAAGAGACATGTAGTGGATGAGCAAGGTATGGTGGGAGTCTGCACATATTGCAAACCTAGGGAGCAGGCCATTGGACCAGATTAGCACTCGAGATGTTTGTACCTGGCAGATTTGCCACTGAGAGAGGAGAAGACCACCCAATTTGTTCCCAGATTGAGGATCAGTATCAGGTCTGTCGTATCCACATTTGCAAGTGCCAGAGGCTGTCATGAGGGAACTTGAGTGCATGCATGTCTACGAGTCCCACCATTAGGCCAGGGGCAGTGGTCAATCTGGTCACCAGAAGTAGAGGCAAATAGTACAAGACCACCAGAGCAGTGCAAGAATATTGGTGGAGTGATGTCGCTCCTAGGGCCAGCAGGTGGAAAGGTTTCCCCTGTAGACCCAATCCTTCCAAGCCCAAGCCCAACATGTAGGAAATGACCAGGAGTACCCCCTTTCCCCACAGTGTCAGAGGAAGCATTACAGTCCTTGCCGGAGAGTCACGAAAGCCTGCTTTACCTCTAGCGAGGTAGGGCATCATGCAGCCGCATATCCTAGATGGTCACAATAGTAGCAACAGCATAGACCCCAATAACATTAGCAACAACAGCAGATAGGAGTTCATTAGTTGTATGGAGGATCCCAACAGGAGGAGCAGAGAGGTCTACCCGCACCACCACAATGACCACTCCCACCTACCCTCCATCCTAGCCTCAGGGGCAGCAGAGAAGGATTAACTAGCAGGCATGGGTGCAGCTGGGCCAGCAGGTCTCAGAGATGCTGGCAGGGCCAGAGGTGTCATCATTAGAGTCTGCAGAGGTAGGTTGGGTTAGCTACAATGGATGTAGCATATGTGCCAAGGCAGAATATGGGACAAGTAGGTACACCGGATCAAGCAACGAGGCCAGAGTAGCAAGACAAGATGTATGCAACCATAGCCAAGGAGGCACTCCAAGATGCTTTAGTGATCACATGCACCCTACTTATCCATTCAGCTCCTGTCATTGCATTGTTTTATTCTGGTAGCACACATACATTCGTAGCCAAGACATTTGTTGATAGGATTGGTGTGATTGTGGAGGATCTAGGCTATGATTTTGTCGTGTTGGCTCTAGCCAAAGCTGTTCTCATCTCCAAAATGTGTGTGATGGGTGTTGCTTTTGTTACCCAGGAGTGCATACTTTTTTACAGATTTTTTAGTGTTGTGGATGGGAGAGTTCGATTCTATCTTCTGCATGGATCAGATGACTAGATACCTAGCGCTGATTGACTGGAAGAAGAAGGTCTAGCTTCGCCTAAAGCAAAATGTGATCCCTTTTTAGGGTAGTGCTAGAGATAGATGCGGCTGTTTGATTTCACTTCAACAAGCTCAGAGACTGATTGACCGACGACATGGGTGTTCCTCGCAAGTGTGATAGCTGTGGCCAAGCAACCATGGCCAGAGTTGGCACAGATTCATGGAGTCAGAGAGTTTGCCGCTTATTCCCAGATGTGGTTCCCGGACCACTACAAGCCGAGAGAGGTTGAGTTTGCCATAAATATTGTAACAACCCGCCATTTTTCACAATATTGTGAGCCTAGCTAGTTAGGCGTTACTCAAAATTATACCAAACCAACTCCTGTAACGACCAGCCCTAACTGGTCCGGGGGTTACTTATATGCTACATGATTTCTATTAAAACCATAAGTATGACTCATTCAAAGTAAATTATGGTTAGTCAAGACATAATTAGTTCCACAGTCTTGGATCGTTCCCAAAGCCACATGTATAACACAAGAAAGTAAAAGGAAGTCCAATTTCTTATCCATTCTCCTACCCTAAGTTTGTAAAAGAACCACCAACCATACTTTCATTCTTCCTTAAGTGAGCTGAAATCAAACAATCTTGATTAGCCTACATACCCATGTCGGGATCAAGCTCAATGTAGTTCTATAGGCTCTCAGGTCATTCTGAGATTAAAAGTTTGTCTCCCAGTTCATTCTGAGATTAGGTGGTCTCCTAGGTCATTCTGAGATTAGTCATTATTGGCTGTCAGGTCCATTCTGACATGTCCATTATTGGTTGTCAGGTCCATTCTGACATATCTCATTATTGGCTGTCAGGTCCATTCTGACATATCCATTATTGGTTGTCAGGTCCATTTTGACATATCCATTATTGGCTGTCAGGTCCATTCTGACATGTCCATTATTGACTGTCAGGTCCATTCTAGCATGTCCATTTTTGGCTGTCAGGTCCATTCTGACATATCCATTATTGGCTATCAGGTCCATTCTGACATATCCATTATTGGTTGTCAGGTCCATTCTAACATGTCCATTAACAAATCAACTAAGCAATTCAAAGAATCCCAACAATTCTTGCTAATTGAAGGATGAAGCAAGCAGCACACCCACTACAAAACAAAAAGCAGCACACCCACTACAAAACAAACACCCAACCCCAAAGACTCGCAGCAGTTCATTCTAAGCAGTCGACAAGAACCCCATGCATAAGACGCTAGGGATCTAGCAACTTAGCAGGGCGTCTCCAACAAACCTTGCATGCAAGAATCCTAATGGAAACAAATAAGATGAGGGACGAAATACTCACGCAAAAATGGGGAGGTCATCTAGGATGAAGAGAAGGCAAGAAGAATTTTTTCCCCCCAAACGATCCCCTCCTCCTGCATATATATACACTTCAACCATTCCCTCCATTAAATTCTCATACCCCATCATCCATAGAGGTATTTCCTAGGTTCAACGAGCCCCTTCATTAAATTCTCACACCCCATCATCCATTTATGAATAGGTATTTTCTAGGTGACCTTAAGTTGAACCATGACTGGTCGACTTGATAACCAACCATATTGGTTCATCGATATTTATTTCATAATATTTAGGTTCGAGTCTTGTAATAAAAATCATTGTTTTTACAAATATGATACCCAATACCGCACCTATCTTTAGGGCACTATACTAGATGACACCACTTGAGCTTCGGGAGCTCAAGACCCATGTGATGATGAAAAGCTATTACTCAGTGGATAGATGAGTTGTTTGATCAGCTCAGAAGTGTCGCAATTTACTTAAAGATTGATCTTTGATCGGGTTGTCATTAGTTACAAATTTTAGAAGAGGATGCACTGAAGACAACTTTTATGACTCGATACATGCACTAAGAGTTTCTAGTCATGCCTTTCGGGCTGACTAACACACTGACATTGCTCATGGATCTCATGAACCAAGTATTTCAGCTGTACTTGGATTAGTTTGTGATAGTATTTGTGGACAACATTCTGATTTATTTGAGGTCTAGAAAGGAGCATTAGGCATAGTTACGAATTGCTTTGTAGACATTACAAGAGCACCCAAAAATCTCCAAGTGTGAGCTGTGGCTTTTATAAGTGATATTCCTTGGGCATGAAGTGTCGACGGATGGAATCGCAGTGGATCCGGCCAAGGGAGAGGCCGTTTTGAGATGGGAGCGATTGACTATGGCCACGTGATCAGGATTTCTTGGGATTGGTAGGATACTACAGGAGTTTCATACAATGTTTGTCTTCCATAGCATCCCCTCTCGCACCACTGACAAGGAAAGAGGAATGTTTTGAATGGACATGCATGTGAGCAAACTTTCCAAACTCTAAAGGAGAGACCCACAAGAGCGCCAATGTTGTGTTTGTCAGATGGTCATGAGGATTTGGTGGTTTACAGTGACACGCCAAGTATTGGAATTGGATGTGTGTTGATGAAGAGGAGCAGGGTGGTTGCTTACGTATCCAATTAGCGAAAAGTCCACGAGAAGAACTTTCCGACGCATAATTGGAAGCTTGCAGCATTAGTGGTTGCCTTGTGCATATGGAGATACTTCTTGTATGGAGTGTCCTTCACGCTCTTAACTAATCTTAAAAGCTTGAAGTACATCTTCATGTAGAACTATATGAGTAGCCAACAGAGGAGATGACTAGAGTTCCTCTGCCAATAATGATAAGATTATGCCTACCATCTTGGTAAGGTAAATCTTGTAGCAAATACCCTAAGCAGAGGTCCATGACATGTGGAGCTAAGTGTCAGTTGTGGGCATCATATATGAGGATTAGAGAGGAGGATGTAGCAAACAAACATCTTGTGGCAATGCTAGCAAGATTAACTATTAGTATGAGTATCATGGACCGTATTAGGAAGATGTAGGCAGATGATGAGCAACCTGAGTAGTGGTTCACCTAGGGCACATATTTCAGTTGGATTAGAGATGCAAATGGTTTGTACTTGATGAGAGGATAACTATATCTACCAGACTTGCCAGCATATCTAGATTACATCAGGACATCCTTCACAAGGCCCATTACTTTAGATTCACATCACACCCGAGCTCAGTAAAGATGTATCCTAACTTGTACAGATCATACTTATAGCTAGGGATGAAGAAAGACATTCTCAACATCATTTTGGAAATGTCTTGTCAGTCAGCAAGTAAAAATCAAACACCAAAGTTCATAAGGTTTGTTGCAACTATTAGCACCACCAGCGTGGAAGCGAGATTGCATCACATGTGATTTTGTCACGCATCTACCCATTTTCTGCCATCAGTTGGATGTCGTATGGGTAGTTGAGCTAATTAGATAGAGACTGACAACAGCTCAAGACATACAGCAAGTATATGAAGATCAGTGGCATAGAGATGTCAGCTTTGTTGATGAGGATTGCGTCTTCCTAAAAGTATGTCCGACTAGTAGAGGCATGCAATTTGTGAAGCAAAGCAAGTTGAGCCCAAGATATATTGGTCTAGTTGAGGTACACAGATGAGTCGATGATGTTGCTTATGAGCTTACACTACCTATAAAACCCATGACTCGAGTCAGGGTTTTACGTTACCGAACCAGTCGGTTCAACTGTTGGTTCGAGTCGAGTCGGTTTCATGAACCGCGTACTGAGTCGAGGCCAGCCGTGAGTTATGAGCGATGAGAGTCAGGTGTACCTGAATATATGATGATAACGTCGAGAAGATGGTGAGATATGAGTTATCAGAATATATCAAAGTATGCAGTATTTTTTCTTTTTATATGTTTGATCGTAGAAATAGTTTTAGGCCGAATAACGCGTTAGGATGTGTTGGATTATATTCGGGTGGGTTATTAGTTATAGAGCATGTCATTTGGATGTTGTTGTGTTTGTTTTATTTTATGGAATTTTTCCATATTTTTCTAGATTTTTTTTAGAAGTTATTACGAACTAGTTATTATTTTGACTCGAGTAGGAATCGAGTCAATACTTATTTACGAAACTGCCACTAGAGCATTACTTCTCCCTCCCGACCCTTCTTCCCACCCAAACCCTCGCCACTGTGTGCTGCCGGCGCCGACGCCGCTGCCGCCTTGCCGTCGCCGTCGCCGTGCCGCCATGACCGACCCCGGCCACCGATCGCCTGCCGGCGCGCCGCGGCGATGCCACGAAGCCGCCTCGGCTGTCGCCACTCCGAGCCGGATTCCGCCACCGTTCGGGTTGCTCTTGCCATCGCTGTGACCACCAGTCTTACCCTCTCGCCGTCGCCGACGTTTCCCCCATCATCCCGACCGCCGTCGAGGCCGGCCATAGCCCGGATCAGAGCACGCCCCCGCGCCACCCATTTTCGACGCCGCCGCCAACAGCCATCTCCGCCCCGGCTGCCTTGTTTGACACCACCATTGGACCAAGCTCGTCGAGCTGGTGCCGATAGACCCCTGATTACCCCGTCCCGAATCATCGCCGGAAAACCGTCGGAATCCGCCAGAAAACTGCCGACACTCGTCGGAAAACCGCCGAAACCGCCAGAAAATTGGATTCATGGGAAATTTGCCGGATCATCCACCAAATACACCCGATCCAATCTGATCGGACTTCGGACGCCGCTAGGTGACAAATTCGAGTTTAGAGCCACGAAACGGAAACCCTAACCGTCGCCGATTTTCGACGACGCGAGGTATAATTTATTTTAACTTAATTATTTGAAAGCATTGATTATTAGAATTGTATGCTAGGATTGGTGAATTGTGTGTTATAATAATATATATAAATGTAGATTTGATTAAGGATAAAATATGAAATTTGTTTGATTGAGTGGTGTTAAAAATGGAGGCTAAGAAACTAATTAGGGTAACTAGGTAATGATCATGATCTAATGCAAACTAGCCTAAGTAGACTTGCTAGAATTGATATAGGTTGATGTGTGTTGATTGATGCGTGATTGTGTTGATTGTGTGTGCATGCTATAGGATGTGTGATTCATCATGCGGGCGTTAGTTTTTAACTTGATTGTGTAGGTACGGTATAGGAGCTCGCCGCCTAGGCGCGTGGACCCGTTTGGAGCTTCTACCAAGTCCGTTTAGGACTCGTTCTCTGATTTACGCTATTCTATTGTGTATTTGATTTATCATGTGCAGGACGAGTTAAGTGGCATTTTATCGGATCCCACTTGACTTGGGCCATTTAGCCAACAATTTTTTGGATTAATAACCCTCGAGGATGAGATCCCTCAAGTTTGTTTTCGAACTTCAGATCCAGCTCATGTTGCCTTCGGGCCTATTGTATAAATCCCAAACCAGACCTATATATATGTATAGTTTCCGCATTTTTGTGAGAGATTGAATGAGGAAATCCGACTACCGTGCTACGCGAGCGGGCACGTGTGTGTCGATAGTGGGCTTTGGAATGGTGTGCGGGCCGTTTCATTCCCGAGGGATCCTGACAACTCCACCTTTGAGTTACTCAAACCCGGAGAAGTGTGGAGGTTCACGGGTACTGCAATGCAGCGCATGTCTAGACTTGTGGTTTCAAAGGGTGCTAAAGGCGACTGCCTGAGAGTACTCGGTCTTCGTGCTCAAGGCCAGGAGTAATATGGAAGGTGCATAGGGCGAAAAGGAATGAGATTTGATGCGAGAAGCGATAGAGAAATGGCCAAGGTATGAGAATGAGAAAGAAAGGAGGACGCTGTCGACCCGAGGGCGACGGCTCCCGTATGTGCCCTGATGAGAGTTATTGAGGAAGTATATGGTTTTCATTCAACAGGAGAGTTTGCTCTCCTGTGCCAGATTGATATTAGTTATTTTCCGGGCCGGTAACACTCGTTACTGACGGTTTTTCTATATATATGTAGGTGAGGAATGCGAGCAATGAAAGCTGTCGGGACTGCGGAGGAGCAGCACGGAACCGCGCACACATGTACCTGCCGCGTGTAATGTATAATGATGGTTGTTTAATGCTGTGTGAATGATTGTTAGAATGTTTTTGTCTTGATGAATTGTCTGTTATGAAATGAACGGATAGATGTGAATGAGCAGGGAGCCTTGAGTTCAGCCTCGGCTTAGATGAAAACAAATGAGATAATGATTGAATGTCATGGTAGATTGCTATGTGTTATCGTATTTTCATAAAATATTTATATACCTTTGTTGTGGACAGGTTGGCCCTTATTGCACTTTTAGGGGAAACTCTGTCCGTTTTTACGTAGTAGTATATATTTTCTTTTGGTTTCTCATTTATTGTTTTGTCTTATTTTTGCTTGTACATCACTAGCATGCATGTAGGACTGCGTTAGAACCCGATTGTTCCCATTCATGCATTTCATGATTGCATCTCCATCTTGAGACGCCGAGTGCAGATCCGGGTCGGCTTAACTGAACCAAGTAGATTAGCGAACGGTTTGGTCACCGGTGACATTTCCAGGTCGGTTCATGGGTGAACCGAAACGGGGTGTTATACTACCACTCAATCTGTGAGTTGTGCATCCCATGTTCTAGGCTTGATGTTAAAGAAATACAAGCCAAATGGACAGCACTACCACCATTTCTTTCCTACAAGGAGGCAGTATAGATTCTCAACCGATCTATGAAGACTCTTCGTAGGGAGGTACCTTTGGTGAGGTACTTTGGTCATGGCAAACCATAGAGGAGGCCACATGGGAGCGTGAGGATGAGATGCGGCAACACTTTTGCATACTCTTTCCTGGTGAGGACAACAACATGAGGTAATAGTGCACCCTGTTTCTTCTACAGTTATATGTTGTTTGTGTGTGTGTACCCCCTAAGGCAAATTCTAAGGCAGAATTTTTTAGTGGGGGAGGTTGTAAAACTCAAGCCGTTTGCCAAATGAGTTTAGTGTCAGTTCAGCCTTGTCCCCATATCGAGTTGCTTTTGTCTAGCCTATTTTTCCATTGATATGGTTAGTATGATACGTGTGAAACAACACCCTAGTCTCCCTAATGTTTGGTGTACCTGGTTGAACACTACATTTTCATGACTTTAATTTTTGGTTTGGTTGTGTTGTGTCATAGTTAGACGCTAGGACCGCATGCCTCACGTGTCTAGAGTGCATTGCATGCATTTGGAACCTTTACGATCGATCCTAGCCCCAACGGTACCCGCAATGTAGTTCCCAAGGTCGTCCTTGACACCCTGACAACCCTAGTTGTGTGATTTCTGCGCTCAGTGCAATGGTGCCCATCCAGCGCCCTTGCACTCAACCTTAGGGGACTCTTTTGAATTTTTGGCTCTCGGTCATGACACAAAGACACTTATCCAGTGCCATAGCACTAAAACCGATGGTTCCCCCTCCTTTCATATGGATGCAATAGTGCTTGGCTTGCCCCTTTGTGGCTACACTGGACATTGTTGCGTGTGGGGCTCCTTGCATGTGCCTGGCCAGCCACTAGTACGTGGTTCGATTTGCCAATGTTGAGTGCAAAGGTGCAGGCTAAGCACATTTGCACTTGACCCATTTTCCAGTCCATGCAAACCACCCACTATTTCCTCCATTTTTTAGCCTTTTCTTCACTTTCCTCCGACCCTCTTTTGTCCATTACTCCTCTCCACTTCCTCCACTACCCTCCTAACCTTCTTCTATTCTTCTCCAAGCTTCCCTAGCCCCTAGGAGTGGAAACCCAATAGACCTCCGCTAAGCCTTCTTGAGGTAAAGATCTCTCCTTTCCTCTTCCTTTTCAGGTTTGTCAATTTGTTTGCAAGTGTGTTTACTGTGTTTACATTTTTGTTCTATAATAAAATAATTATAATTATTTTACTCTAGAATACTAGTTTCATAAATATCCATGGTAGATCAATCATATCTCTTGCTGTAGATGTCATTTGTGCATGATTCGTGTTTAATTGAGTCAGTAACATCTAGACCTACAAGCTTTATGGTTTTACATGATATGGTCATTTAATGCATGTATTGGTGCAGAACTTGGTGAAATGTTATAGCCTTCCTATTTCCAGTGAAATAACCACCCCTCTCTCCAATTTTTCCATCATGTTATTGATGCTTGTTGGCTACAATCCTATTCACATGTTTAGGGTTTCAAGTTAGTTAGCAAATACTAAAATATCACTCTAAATAAACATCATTAAGAGCATAAAATTACATTTAATACCCAACTATGCTTGTGATGTGTCGTTTTTGTGACAAAGTCTGTCTTTAAGGCTACCTTTTGGATTAGTTAAAGGCCTCAATAAAAATTGTACAAATCATGTAATGATCTATTGTCTACATGGAATACAATAAGTTTGGGGTAATATGGGTGTCATTTAAGTTGTTAATAAAATCGGCTAAGTTGAGTAGACTAGAATACATGGTCAAAACCTAGTTCCTGAGCTTGGGTTGTAAATCCTAAAGCCAAGTCATTTGGTGGCAACATTTCCTCAAAATTTATCCATACCTTAGGTTGTCTGTCTAGAGCTTTTGGATGGGTAGATTGGCCTTTAGAAAATCCCCAACCCGTAAGCAGTCAATTTTGTCCTATGTAGCTTTAGAAATTTGCTTGCCAATGCCTTCCTTTTCAAAATTTCCCTTACACCAGAATACTTTTATTTTTGCTTTAAAATTTTGTATTATTTTAGTTCAAGGTTTTGGCTAGCTTCCTTAATTTCCCATGAATTATTCAAAGTCTCCAAACCAATGAACAAACCTTATCAAATTTGGTGCATGACATAGGAACATTTTCCCTAGAGCCCTAGCCTCACCATAGTGGGCCTTGTTTGTCATGTTAGATCATAGAGAAGCCCATGATAATTTTTGTGTCTGACCCTTACTAAGTCAGACCTTATTATTCAAAATTTCAACCATTTGGAGTTCATTTGACCCATCAGAAAAATTGTAGGGTTAAGCTCACAAAATTAAATAAGGATTAGTCCAAAGTGGTTTATACACTAATTGGAGAAGAAACCTTCTAAACCCTAATTAAGTTGCTAAGTGATGATTAGTGAATGCTTAATCAATTTAATTGAGTTAACTATGTTGCTATGTGTATTTGTGTATGTGTGGAGGCTTTGACTCGTTTTGTGTGATTTGGTTAGATTGTGATTAGGATTTCATATCATTATTAGAATATGTGGGGTGAGCTCGCCGAATTAAGATAATGAGCTCCACACATCCATATTTATAAGACTCTTTTGCTTGACACCTTAAGTGAGAGTTTTTAGGGGTTTTAGACGATAGGACAATAGCAATAACATTTTAATGGATCCCACCAATGTTATGCCATTTAGCCGAGATTTTAGTAGTTTAATAAACCTTTAAAGTTGAGATCCCTTTATAGTTTTCGAAAGTAAGATCTAAAAACACAATAATATAACTCCCTACTCAAGCCTTCTAGATAAGTATTATGAGGGTTTACAGTTTTTACAACAAGAGAGTGTACAAAGATTGGAATATTACACTAGTACTCCTTTTATCCTATGTGATGCACTGTATGGGGATACTGTATAATGCAGCAAATTTCTAGAATTTTTGGCACTAACTTATCAATTGTTTTGAGCCATTTGAGTACCATGGTGGGCGACATGTAGAGCATGTGAGGGCATGAGTTTTATGCGTATGTGTATGATTGTCATGCTTATGCGCTGGCCTATGTTATACATTTATGTTCATAACTTGCTGCCGTGTGAAACATTCTTGAAGTTTAAGTTCTCTCGTGGGTAACAGAATACCCATACGCCCATAATGGATTATTGGCATATATTTTTTGATCGGTAATCAAACTTGACTACTAACGTTCTTCTTATATCAATGTAGGTGAGGCCCCTTGACCTTAGCCTGCTTAGGAGGATGAATCAAAGGGCTCATGGCTGTGGTGGGGGACAGTGTCATATTACGTGTTATGTATTCTTAGAACTATTATGTGATATACTATTTTCTGGTCATGTGCCCTAGATTTCAATGTGGAGTTTACGTGCACGATTTGAGTTAAGATTTATATGATGCATGTTTTCATTCATATGATTGTTGTTATTTTATCATTATTATTTGATTGTCATGGAGGGTGTTTCTTGGGGCAATTACTAGCAATCTTCTGTAGGGTTTGTAAGTCTCAAAGTTTTAGAACTCATATTGGAGCACTTAAGATATGTTAAGTGTAAATCAAAATGATGCGGTTAAATAAATTTAATTATATTTTTACTTCCAAAAATAAATAAAATGATAAATCGGTAAAACAAATATGACGGAAGCTTCTGCCACTTATAAAAAACTGTGCAATTAAACTTATCACTTTTTTCTTCCATTTTTTCAATGCGTTAAAAAATACTTTTCCATTTTATTTCAATTTAATTCGAAACAGTCTGCAAAATGGTAAACTGATCAACTACTTGCAACCCTAAATTTAGGATGGATTTTGTGAGTATGTTATTTAATTCAAACTCACTGTTAGACGTGTCACTTGAAGCTTGACTTAAAGGTCATTTATGACTTGCTTTTGATTTATCACTTTACTCTTCCATTCGTTTGACTTCTACTGTGCACCAAGTTAAGTGGCGGTATTTTATTAAAAGCCCTCTTAATTGAGGCCATTAGACGTCCATAATTTTCATATTAACAACCTTCAATGATAAGATCCCTTGAGTTGTCTTCAAAACATAAGATCCCTACCCAAGCCTATTATACATGTATATTTTCAGATTTTATGCAATGTAAGGGAAGGAAATTCATTTTGGCTTGTCTTATTGAGGTGTCATAATGGGTGGGAGCCATCATAAATAGTGGCTGGGAACCATAGTGGCTAGAAGCTATATCATTTACATCTCTGCGCCTTGAGATTTTTCAGCCATAGAGATGTATAATAATCGAGTACCATATTTTGTGGCGTATGTCATTACTGTAATATGCTTTACTTTATCTTTTGAGCTCTGAGACTCAATGGATGAGGTTTAAAGATAATAGATTATGATGGCCCTATCTACAATAGCATGCTTGTAGATGTAGTGTTCTTTTGTGAGTAGAGTAGTGCTCTCTTACTTCATGAGTTGCTAAACTTATTTAACAAAATTGTTAGATAGTTATTATATTTTCGGACCAATGACATTTTACACACACACACACATATGAGCTTATATAGCTTTTACGAGCTAAACTTTTTATTCAAAGCAATATAATGAGTCCCACTAGTCAATATTCACATAGATAATTTGGACTAGTGAACCCTAAATTCCAATAAACTTATGTATGTTTTGGATTAAATATGATATGATATTTGCGTACGAGTGTTTAATTATTATTTTATTATTACATTTTTGTGGAGTGGATAAACTTTAGGACAAAGGTTAATAGTTATCCATAGGGTGTATAAGTCCCAAAGTCTTGGATTGGGATAGTTAGGTCCGGCCCTTCTTGCTGTGGTTTGAGTATGATACGGTATGTGTTCTCCTGACCCAAGTCTCCTTTGTCTTCGGTACCCTCGTTGAATACTACACACTCGACCCCTTTTCTTTCAGTTCGCACAAGTCGAGCCTAGTTAGACATTAGGACCGAATCCCTCGCAAGTCTAGAATGTGTTTGTTGCATGTTTGAATCCCTTTCAGACAAGCCTAGCCCCTCTAGGACCCACGGCATGGCTCCATTGGTCACCCCAATTGCCTTAGGGTAAAAACCCTAAGATGCGCCAACCAGAGCTGGGCGCAAGCCAATTCCCTTATGCCAGCCATGTAGGGGTTCTTTTTGGGTGCAAAGGCATGTCAAAATTTAAAATTTTCCCTCACTGTTTATGGCACAAAGGTGTTGGGAGAGTGCCCTTATGCCCAAAAAGTTGACCCAAAGCTTGCGTGTGCTTCAGTTCAACTTATCCATTTATATTTTGGCTATTGTTACATGTTGGGTGTTGTCAAGTTATATCATTGCATGTAGTTTCTTATTAGGTTGTTGCATGCATCCATTCATCCTTTTCATATTAATTGTTGGTTATGCATTTAGTGGTATCTTCCTTTCTCGAGATGCCAAGAATGTTGTTTCAGTTTGTTTCTCATTCAGATTAGTCGGTTTAAATTTTACTTGACTTGATCATAACAATTCTAACCAGATTGGAGCGTTAAATTTTTGATTAATTTTATTGGGTATTAAGGTTTTTTAATTGAACATTAAAGGGGATTAATATTCAATTAATTTGGGCTTAACATGCATTTTATTTAAATAATTATGCTTGTAAGACCACTTATGGTCAACAGGAGCTAATGATTGGACTTTTCAAAGTTAATCTCATCTTAGTTAGTGAATGCATAAAATTTTATTAATGATAAATTTAATTGATTGTGTGAATTAAGTATTGTGTTTGCGAGCGCAATTCAATATTAGATACATGCCACATAATGAATTTATTATTATCTTAAAAGTTAATTTAATGCATAAATTCATGTGTAAAAAATAATTGCATTTTTATGTCTTTGAAGCTCACTAATGGCTACTTCCAAACAAATTGTTGCTAATTTAAACAAAGGGGAAATGCTGGTTCGTGAAGAGAATTATGTTAAGTCTCAAAATTGTCGATTTTAGATTTTTATGATGAAATAATTCATGTGGACATGAAGTTTTCTTTAAGGAGTGATTGAAGCCTTTGTTTGAATTTGAATCTTTGAGGACATTAGAGGATCGGCTGCTTATAAAAGGTGAAAGCTTGATGGTGGGAGAATTTAGACATTCCGCACATATAAGATTTTAAAGTGATCAAGAGCTTGAGTGTTTTAAGGCAAAAGACGAAGAGTTCGTTAAGAGGTTGCGTGCTATATTTGAAGTAAGCTTTGGAGTAGGCTTCATCAATTATTAACCTCGACAGCAAGAGATTGGGGATAAATTGGTGTAATATTTGTAATCTCTTGAGTAACATCTTTGGAATAAGAATGGTTTGATCTTGAGCAAAATTGTTGTAAACTATCAGGTTGTGTAACATCTCTTGAGTAACATCTCTGGTCAGCCAAAATTGCCCCTAAAGGTGGCAGCCAAAACACAATTGGAGGATGCCAGCGGCGATTCCGAGGGCGACAGCAATCACGTCACTGGCATTCAACCTGTTGTGATGGAGCAGTCACAAGGGTGGCCTGGACAGCCATAGAGGAGGTCCATGTAGCAGAGAACAGCAGTAGCTATGTGTGCAACCATGGTCTGAATAGTAACTTCAGACCTCCATTCCTATCAACCCAAAGGACAATGGATGGAGATACTGATTGGGGTCGATAGATGACATAGTGGCAAGTTGATTCATCATGGTGGATTGGCTGGCAGTGTGCACTCGGTTGGAAAATTCTTACCAACCGATCGGTGAGGGAGGAAAATAGACAATGAAGATCGGGGGGTGTTGGAGGGGTAAAATGTTAATTTTACCATTTTAAAGTTCCTCCTGCATTCTTAACACATGGCAGCTTGGAATGCATGTCAGTGTATGGTCATCTGAAGATAGGTATACATATTATATACCATAGAAATGACAAGGAGAAACAAAGTTATAATTTTTAAACAGTGATTCGGACACTCCATAGTCCAGAAATTGCGAATTAACTATAAATTATTACATGACTCAACAAAGTCGTGTCAATCATTATGCACATCATAGAGTGCTCCAAAAATACCCAATAATTCACACACATCCCTCAAATGATAACAGATTCATAAGTCGGCCTAGCACAACAAATAATCTAGTCCAATATAAATATTAATCGAATAATCAGATACCCATAGCATTCGATTAATAAATCAACCTAGTTCGGATTAGACCATACTCCACCAAACCAACTTGAATCAATAGAGTGAAATCCTGGGGAAGCTCAAATTTTACACAAGCTATTTTTGTTTAGTATCTTTAAAGGTCAAGATCAGAATTTGTTCATAACTTGCAAAGTTTTGGAAATATAAGCCTCTTCACGCCACAATATGAAGCTTTCAAGATGGAAGATGGTGAAAGTATCAATATCATGAAAAACTAATTCAATGACATTGTAGCGGCTCTACAAAATTTAGGTAAAGAATTGAGTTCGGATGAGATCAATCAAAAGTTGTTTGCATCCCTACCAATTGAGTGAAGACCGAAGGTGACAACTATTGAAAGAACAAAGAATCTAAAAACCATCACTACTAAAGAATTGTAAGGATCTCTCGTCACTCATGAACATACCTTGGAGAAAGATCCAAAAAAAAAAGAGGTAGACAAGAAAAAAGTTAAAAGATTTTGCTCTACCATTATTATTGTTAGATAATGATAAAGAGGATATGGCATTGTTAACTAGGAGGTTCAAAAAATTTGGAAAAATAAATTGGAGGCAAAAAGAAGCAAAAAGATAAATAAGTAAATACAATGTTATGAATGAAAAGGTTGTTGGGTTTATCCCACATCGGTCATAGAGGTTGTTGGTGATTTTTATATAAGCTAATGGGAGAGCCTTATTCCTTGAGCTAGCTTTTGGATTAAGAGAGGCCCGTGATACTTATTGCGAGTTTCCTTTGGTTATTTAAAGTCCCTTTTGGGGCCCGAAGGGCCTAACAGTGGTTTCGGAGCTTAGGTAGGAGCCAAAGGGCCGAACAAGTGGTATCAGATCCAAGTGCAAGCCGGGTTTGCCTACACCGATTGTTGTTGTTTCCTTATGACCTGGTGATTTGAAGAGGAGTTTGCCAAGTGGGTGCCATCTGATTTAAGCGGAGTGTGTTAGACGATGATGGTTTCGGGCCACGCCCGATGTGTGAAAGGGAGTTGTTGGGTTTATCCCACATCAGTCGTAGAGGTTTTTGGTGACTTGTATATAGGCTAATGGGAAAGCTTTATTCTTTGGCTAATGGGAAAGCCTTATTCTTTGAACTAGTTTTTGGATTAAGAGAGACCCGTAACACTTATTACGAGTTTCATTTGGTTGTTTAAAGTCTATTTTGGGGCCCGAAGGTCCCAACAGTGGTTTTAGAGCTTGGGTGGAGGCCGAAAGGGCCCAACAAAGGTTTTGGCCAAATGAAAAAATGAGTGTCTGAACAAGGAGAATGACAAGAAAAAGAAAAAAGGAGAAAATAGTGAAGGCCGCCTTGGAAGAGTGATCAAGAAGAAAGTTTGGGCAATGATGGAGAATTTTTCTTTATGGAAAATGATGGAGAAGAGAAATTGAAGATGATATTCAATCAATGTTTTCCAAATACAACAAGGAGTTGAAGAAGTTGGTTCAGACTTCAGGTTTGCAAAATGGGATTTAAAGAACGCAGTGGCAAAGCTTCAACAAAAGCACAAAGAAGTAACTTCTACAAATGAAGAGCTTGCACATCAAGTGGTGAAAAAGGATGATGAACAACCCAAACTACTTGGCTGCATCACAAAAACTATCAAGCAAACTATTGATGCAAAATAGTCCACATTGTAAACACAACCTAGGATGAGACAAATGTGGAAGTAAATTAATAAATCAAATGCCTTTATTAAAGTTTCTTCGTCTAGTGCCCGTGGAGGTAAAGCAGATAGACAAAACTTGTTAAAGATGTAACACCCCGTTTCGGCTCACCCGTGAACCGACCCGGAAATGTCACCGGCGACCGAACCGTCCGCTAATCTACTGGGTTCGGTTAAGCCGACCCGGATCTGCCCTCGGTGTCTCAAGATGGAGATGCAAACATGAAATGCATGGATGGGATGCGTGGGTTCTAACGTAGTCCTACATGCATGCTATGATGTACAAGCAAAGACAAGACAAAATAATAAATGAGAAACCAAAAGAAAATATATACTATTTTATAAAAATACGGTAACACATAATAATCTACCCTGACATTCAACCATTATCTCATTCGTTTTTACCTGAGCCGAGTCTGAACTCCAAGGCTCCCTACTCATTCATATTTATCCATTCATTTCATATCAAGCAATTTATCTAAACAAACATATCAAAATTATCATCACGTAGCAATAACACACCGTCATTATAGATTACACGCGGCAGGTACATGTGTGCGTGGTTCCGTGCTGCTCCTCCGCAGTCCCGACAGCTTTCATCCCTCGCATTTCTCACCTACATATATATAGAAAAACCGTCAGTAACGAGTGTTACCGGCCCGGAAAATAACTAATATCAATCTGGCACAGGAGAGCAAACTCTCCTGTTGAATGAAAACCATATACTTCCTCAAGAACTCTCATCAGGGCACATACGGGAGCCGTCGCCCTCGGGTCGACAGCGTCCCCCTATCTTTCACATTCTCATGCCTCGGCCATTTCTCTATTGCTTCTCGCGTCAAATCTCATTCCTTTCCGCCCTCTGCACCTTCCATATTACTCCTGGCCTTGAGCACGAAGGCCGAGTACTCTCAGGCAGTCGCCTTCAGTACCCTTTGAAACCACAAGTCTAGACATGCGCTGCAATGCAGTACCCGTGAACCTCCACACTTCTCCGGGTTTGAGGAACTCAAAGGTGGAGTTGTCAGGATCCCTCGGGAATGAAACGGCCCGCACACCATTCCAGAGCCCACTGTCGACACACACGTGCCCGCTCGCGTAGCACGGTAGTCGGATTTCCCTCATTCAGTCTCTCACTGAAAACACGAAAACTATACATATATATAGGTCTGGGTTGGGATTTATACAATAGGCCCGAAGGCAACGTGAGCTGGATCTGAAGTTCGAAAACAAACTCGAGGGATCTCATCCTCGAGGGTTATTAATCCGGAAAATCGTTGGCTAAATGGCCCGAGTTAAGTGGGATTCGATAAAACGCCACTTAACTCGTCCTGCACATAATAAATCAAATACACAAGAGAGTAGCGTAAATCAGAGAACGAGTCCTAAACGGACCTGGTAGAAGCTCCAAACGGGTCCACGCGCCTAGGCGGCGAGCTCCTACACCGTACCTACACAATCAAGCTAAAAACTAACGCCCGCATGATGAATCACACATCCTATAGCATGCACACACAATCAACACAATCACTCATCAATCAACACACATTAACCTATATCAATTCTAGCAAGTCTACTTAGGCTAGTTTGTATTAGATCATGATCATCGCCTAGTTACCCTAATTAGTTTCTTAGCCTCTATTTTTAACACCACTTAATCAAACAAATTTCATATTTTATCCTTAATCAAATCTACATTTATATATATTATTATAACATACAATTCACCAATCCTAGCATGCAATTCTAATAATCAAAACTTTCAAATAATTAAATTAAAATAAATTATACCTCGCGTCGTCGAAAATCGGCGACGGCTAGGGTTTCCGTTTCGTGGCTCGAAACTCGAATTCGGCACCTAGCGGCGTCCGAAGTCCGATCAGATTGGACCGGGTGCGTTCGGCGGATGATCCGGCGAATTTCCCACGAATCCAATTTTCCGGCGGTTCGGCGGTTTTCGGCGAGTGTCGGCGGTTTCGGCGGATTCCGGTTTTCCGGCAATGATTCGGGACAGGGCAATCAGGGGGTCTATCGGCACCAGCTCGACGAGCTCGGTCCAATGGTGGTGTCAAACAGGGTAGCCGAGGCGGCGATGGCCGTCGACGGCGGCGTCGAAAATGGGCGGCGGCGGCGGTGTGCTCCGATCGGGGCTCCGGCCGGCCTCGACGGCGCTCGGGATGGTGGGGGAAATGTCGGCGACGGCGAGGGGGTGGTCGTCGGGGTCACAGCGGCGGCGGCGCGGCCCGGACGGCGGCGGAATCCGGCTCGAAGTGGCGACGGTCGAGGCGGCTTCGTGGCATCGTGGCGGCGCGCCGGCAGGCGATCGGTGGCCGGGGTCGGTCGGGGCGGCACGGCGACGGCGAGGGGACGACGGGCGGTTGGTTCCGGCGGCGGGGCGGCAGTCGACGGCGGTGGCGGCGACGAACGAAGTGGGCGGCAAGGGTTTTGGTGAAGAAGGGTCGGGAAAGATGAAGAAATGCTCTAGTGGCAGTTTCGTAAATAAGTATTGACTCGATTCCGACTCGAGTCAAAATAATAACTAGTTCGTAATAAATTCTAAAAAAAATTCTAGAAAAATATGGAAAAATTCACATAAAATAAAACAAACACAACAACATCCAAATGACATGCTCTATAACTAATAACCCACCCGAATATAATCCAACGCGTCCTAACGCGTTATTCGGCCTAAAACTATTTCTACGATCAAACATATAAAAAGAAAAAAATACTGCATACTTTCATATATTCAGATAACTCATATCTCACCATCTTCTCGACGTTATCATCATATATTCAGGTACACCTGACTCTCATCGCTCATAACTCACGGCTGGTCTCGACTCAGCACGCGGTTCATGAAACTGACTCGACTCGAACCAACGGTCGAACCGACTGGTTCGGTAACGTAAAACCCTGACTCGAGTCACGGGTTTTACAAAAGAAGTTTCAATCAAAGACTTTCGGCAAGCATTTGCGAAAAGACAAATTAGACTGCAAAACCATAATTAATCCGAAAGGTCACTTGTCATTATTGTGGAAAAAGTGAACATGTCAACGCCAAATGCAAAGGAATATACTTAGTTCAATATGACTCGATGAGATGGATTCCAAAAAGTTAAATTCTTGCGAGCACATACATAACATATCGTTAATTTTAGTTTATTTATTTTTAACTTATGACCTTTAAGGTAATAAATAAAATTGGAAATCAGATTGTCCATATGGTGTTTTGTACTTCAAATTGTTTTAGTCATTTGTATTTTTTTACCATGATTTATCATGGGAGGGGTTTTCCCATCATTTTGTTAATCCATGGGAAATGGAACAATGAAATTGCAAGTTTGTTAGGTTTCAAACAATTTGGTACTCCAAAATCTGATTTAGATGCAAGCATTCGGGGTAACATGTATGTTTAAAGCTTTTGGAAGTGTTTGTAACATGAACAAGCTCGGATATGGTCATCGGTTAGGACAGAACCGTTTCGGGTGCAACATGTCAAAAATTTTCTTAAACCCTCAGAAGGTTGTATCATCATCGAATTCGAAATAGCAAGAGAATATGTGTGATTTGGTGATCATCGGAGATGTGAAACTTGCTAGTAGTCTGAAAATCATCTATGTTGCTCCGTCATCAAAAAAATCAAATCTTTGGGAGCTTTACAAATTGTTTTTGAAATTTGATTAGGGCAGCCACCGGATGAAGTCATTTGGGGATTTCTTCGCAGGAGACAAATCTTGCTCGGTAACTAGTTCTAAATCATTTCTTGTATTCTTTTGAAGTTATTCATATCATTGGTTTGAGCTATTTTTGACAACTTGAGTGTGGAAATTGTTCAATGTTTTAAATCGAAGTTTTCATCGAATTTGGACTTGTGTTGTCTTACGCCAAATTCATTTGTAATGGCTTTTGAATTGTTGCATGTTCTTATTTCCTCATGGTTGGTGGAGGTGTTGGTTCATCCAACAAGGATGAGGAAACTTTGAGTTCCAGGCTGAAGGATAAGAAGATTGGTAGTGGAAGATGTGCTTCAGGAAATTTTTCAATGGAGAGGGAAAATTCTTTCCTTTTGATTGTTTTCTCTCTCGAAATGCTTTTCATGAGAAGCAAATGGAATTGAATGAATATCTTGATAAAGTGGATGAATTTCTCAGATGTCTTGAGATGCAAGGATAGTTATCACCTTTTCAAGATAGGAGCCAAAAGTTTTCATGTCTTTAATCGCTGAATTTATCATTCAATGGAGAGGCCCAACATATCCTATGTGGACGGAAGAGTGGATGGCAGATGGTTTCGGCTAACTGTTAGTGAAATTTCTAAGTTTTGTGTGTGGTAAACGAAAGAGATGTCACCTATTTTGAAAACGTTGCATCAAAATGGTATTTTTGAAGTACATTCCTGCAGCCGAATTGGAAGGAAATGTGTTGAAATCGAGCATAAGATATCAAAATCCGTTGAATGCTAAGGATTTAACTTACTTTGCTTATACTTTTTGACTGTTTATGGTATCTAATATTTTTCCACAAGGAGGACATCTTAATGATATTAACAATTTCGGCACATATGCTCTTTGGATGATTGTGACCAGAAGAATGATAAATTTTTTGGTTTTGATTTTGAATCATATGTTCAGGTGCCAAAATCAGTGAAGGCTCAATCTTCCATATGTCTGAATGTTCACTTCATTATTTGTTAAGAAGTGGAGAAGCCTTGATCTCTATTGTGGAGATGTCACAATTCAGATCATAAGTTTTGCTCCTATTAAGTCTAGGTTGGGCATCTAGAGTGGCAAAAGAGCTCGGATTCAGCTGAATTCTCTTGATATGATTGAGGAAGATGAAGAAACAATTTAGGAAAGGAGCTTGAGGAAACTTTTATTGGATGTTGGACGTAAATATATACACGAATCTAGAATTGTATAATATGTTATTTAAGGTTGAACTAAATTCAATTGATTTATTAAACTAAGTATTTATGGGTCATAAATAAAAGTGTGAAATTCAATGTGAATATCATTAATTAGAAGTGTGGAATTCACGTGAATATCATTAATAAAGGTGTAGGAATTTCATGATTTCTCTTTTACGATGAAATTGAAATTATGAAACTAAGGCTATAAATACGGAGGTTACGGTCTTTTAATTCACTAAGTAATTTTCGTTCTGGTATTGCAACTTTGGTTTTGAAAATTGGTATTGAATTTGGAAAATCAAAGCCTAAGGAGGTAAAGAATCATTTTGCTTATGGATTTAGGTATGCTCACGCTATCCAATTTGATTTACTTAATGATTTGATATGAAGAATAATAAAGTTTTGTTTTTAAGTTTAAGATATAAAGTTCTAACAAGCGGCATCAGAGTTAACTTCATTTTCAGATCATTGAGGATTACTTTTATTTGTGTTTAATTATCATACATTAGAATTATCCACTTCTATATCACATTCAGATCTAAGGATTTAGATTTAGAAAAGACAGATCCCAAAATAATACTAGGTCGTAAAAGGGATAAGGTATTCAATCCATTAAGAGTTTCCCAAAATTTAGTAATGAAAATACAAGAAATTTGTCTTTGGAATATTTATTCACAAATTAAGGTCCTTTTTTGGTAAAATATTAAGTGAGGAAAATAAAGTTACAAAATGTTATAATTTTAGAAATTTTTAAATGAAGATACTTTTATAACCTTTTTAAGTTTGAGATTATTAAATTCAAATTATTATTTAGTTATGATTAATATTTTAAAATTTATTAAGAACTACAATATGCTGCCAAAGTAGTTCTTTTTTGTGGAAATTAATTTATTTTTTTAATATTAAGACAATTGTGGATATTTAATTCATATGAATATTAATCGGCCTGAAGGAAGGTTAATATTTGACAGAATTATATATTAATTTGTAGTAATAAATATATGATAATTATTAAGGTTCTATGTGAATAATAAATCGGCCTAAAGGAAAGTTCATTATTTAATAGGATTTATTATCCATATTTAATTATGGTATTAAGATTTATTTGTGGTAATAAATATGAGATAATTATCAAGCTTCCATGTGGATACTAAATTGGCCTAAAGGAACGTTTATTATTTGACAAGATTTATTATCCATATTTGATTATTAGGCTGAGAGTATCATTTATAAATTAATATTTCTGTACAAAGACTAAATATTAATGTTGTGTTAGGTATCTTTTGATAAGATTAACCATTATTTGAATTATTAATCTTATTATGGGCATGTTGTTTTGTTCTATGGATTTAGTTAATCAATATGTTTATATGATTTCCGCCAATATCAATTTAGTTCTAATGCTTAAAGATAATTTTAAGGATTGGAAAAAGAATGTGATAATCATTCTCGACTGCATGAATCTTGACCTTGCATTAAGGACTAAACAACTTGCTTCTCTTACCGATAAATATTCCATTAAGGAAAAATAGGACATTGAAAAGTAGGAGCAATCAAATTGCATGAATTTTATGATCATGAAGTGTGCGATTCTAGAGACCTTTAGGGGCGATGTGTCTGAAAAGGTTACTACAACCATTAAATTTCTTTAAGAAATTAAAATCGTTTTATAAAAAACGATAAGGCTAAACAAGTATTCTTTTGTCAAACTTGATTTCAATAAAGTTTAAAGGTAAAACAAGCATAAGAGAGTATATCTTAGAAATGTCTATTATTGCTTCCAAAACTAAAAGCAATAAGGTTAGAGTTATCTAAAGATTTGCTCGTGCATTTAGTTTTAATTTCTCTTATGGCACAATTCAGTCAATTCAAAGTCAGTTATAACTACCAAAGGGACAAATAACTTTTAATGAGCTCATTTCTTATTGTGTACAAGAAGAAGAAAGGTTAAAGCAAGAATAGGCTGAAAGTGCTCACTTGGCTAGTACCTATCGGGACAAACATAAGAAAAAAATCAGGCTTCTTACTTTTTTTTTTGGTGGTAAACCTGGACATATAAGGAATGCACTAAATATCATATTTAGTATGTAAATAAAGGTCTATTTCTTAATTTTATTTGTTCTGAGGTTAATTTAGCTTTACTATCAATACACATTTGGTGGCTAGATTCTGGTACTATTACTCACATAAGTACGTCAATACAAAGTTATCTGAATTGTCGAAAGCTAAATGATGCTAAAAGATTCATCTATGTGGGTGATGGCAAATCGATTATAGTTGAAAAAATAGGGATTTTTGGATTATTATTGAAGGCATAATATTATTTGAATTTGAAAGAAACATGAACCATCTTTTAATGAAATTTGGTTTCTATTTCTATATTGGACAAATCTGGTTACTCTTGTTCATTTAGAAATAATAAGTTTAGTCTTTTTCTAAATTCAAATATTGTGGATACAAGTTCCTTGTCTTTTTTATGATAATCTATATTTATTTGATATTATTGCATCTTTTAAGAAAACTTTCCATGTAGGTTTAAGTGGTACGAAAAGAAAACTAACCAATTAGAATTTTGTTTTACTCTGACATAAACGTTTTAGGACACATTTCTAAACAAAGAATTGAACGACTTATGTCAGATATAATTCTTGATTCTCTTAATCTTCAAATTTGTGCTGAGCGCATTAAGGGAAAACAAACAAATATAAGGAGACTAGGTGCCAATAGATTTTCAAGTTGAAGAAATAGGGATTTTTAGATTATTATTGAAGACACAATATTATTTGGATTTGAAAGATACATGAAGTACCGTCTTTTAACGAAATTTGGTTTCTATTTTTATATTGGACAAATCTGGTTACTCTTGTTCATTTAGAAATAATAAGTTTAGTTTTTTTCTAAATTCAAATATTGTGGATATGAGTTCCTTGTTTTTTTTATGATAATCTATATTTAGATGATAGTATTGCATCTTTTAAGGAAACTTTGCATGTAGGTTTAAGTGGTACAAAAAGAAAACAAATCAATGAGAATTTTGTTTAACTCTGGCATAAGCATTTTAGGACACATTTCTAAACAAAGAATTGAACAACTTATGTTAGATATAATTCTTGATTCTCTTAATTTATCAGATTTTCAAGTCTGTGCTGAGTGCATTAAGGGAAAATAAACAAATATAAGGAGACTAAGTGCCAATAGATCTTCAAGCATCTTACAACTAATACATGCAGACATTTGTGGGTCATTTCCTATAGCTTCTTGGAATGGTCAACAATATGGTTACCTTTATCTTATTCATGAGAAATCTTAGGCATTGGAGATATTTAAGGTATAAAGGTTGAAGTTGAGAACCAATATCTGATCGTGGTAGTGAATAGTATGGCATATATGATAGATCAAGTGTACAACATCTAGGACCATTTGCCAAATTCCTAGAAGAGTGCAAAATTGTCCCACAACACACAATGCCAAGTACTCCTAGCATGAATGGTGTTGCTGAGAAACGAAATCAAACATTAAAGACATGGTGAGAAGTATAAATGCTCATACTACTTTACCTGATTCACTCTATGGTGAGGCACTAAAGACAACAACATATCTTCTTAATAGAGGACCAACAAAGGCAATCGTTTAGACCCCTTATGAATTATAGATTGGAAAATAACCCAGTATTAAGCATTTACGCATTTGGGGTTGCCCAACTAAGGCAAGGCCTTATATGCCAAATCAAAGGAAACTGGACTTAAGAACAATTAGCAGCTATTTTGTTGGGTACACTGAATGGTCTAGAGGGTATAAGTGTTATGATCCCACAATAAGGTCATTCTTTGAGACGAGAAATGCGCAGTTCTTTGAAGATGTTGAGTTTGGAAGGGGAAATAAAGTTAGAGAATTTGTCTTTGAAGAAGAATATGTTTCTCCTCTCATGATTGTTCTTGAAAATAATTAGGATCATATTCCTCATGTTGTTTAAGAAACAATACCAGAATTAGAAGACAAGATCGAGATTTTCCCTAATCACAATCATTAAGTTATACTTAAAGAGGAAAATCAACAACCTCAGGAGGAAATGCCATTGAGGAGATCCACAAGAGAAAGAAGAAATACAATTTTAGATGATTATGTCATCTTTCTCTAAGAACATGAGGATAACATTGGAATTATGAAAGATGATCCAATCAACTTTCATCAAGCCATGAAGAATTCTAATTCTCAAAAGTGAATTGATGCTATGAATAAAAAGATGAAGTCCATGAAAGATAATGATGTTTGAGATCTTGTTCAATTGCCTGAAGGTGCAAAACCTATTGGTTATAAATGGCTATTTAAAACCAAAAGGATTCGAAAGGTAATGTAAAAAGATATGAGGCTCATCTTGTTGCAAAGGGCTTACTCAAAAGGAAGGCATCGTTTATAATGAGAATTTCTTTCCAGTTTTATTGAAAGACTCATTCAGAATAATTATGGCAATAGTGACACATTTGATCTTGAGTTACATTAGATGAACGTAAAGATTACATTTCTAATGTAAAGATTGCATTTCTAAATGGTGACATTGATGAAACAAGTTGTATGGTGCAACAAGAAAACTTTATATCAGAAGATTCAAAGAATATAGTTTGCAAATTAAAGAAATCCATCTATGGACTTAAAAAGGCTTCTCGTCAATGGTATAAAAAATTCATCAAATTATTCTCTTTTTCGGTTTTAAGATGAATATTATTGATGATTGAATATAACATAAGTTTAGTGGGAGTAAGTATATTTTCTGGTTTTATATGTTGATAATATATTGTTTGCCAATAATGATATATGTTTCTTGCACGACACCAATAGATTTTTTATCAAAGAAATTTAAAATGAGAGATCTTGGAAATACGTCTTTTGTATTAAAAGTTCAAATACATCAAGATCGCTCTTGATGTATATTCGGATTATCATAAACGACCGATATAGAAAAATTGTTTAAGAGATTTGGCATGCAAGGTTGTAAAGTAGGAGATACCCCTATTTCTAAAGGCAACAAATTTAGTCTCAATCAATGTCCTAAAAATGACACAGAAGGAAAGGAAATACATAAGATTCCCTATACTTTAGCAGTAGGAAGTCTTATGTATGCTCAAGTATGTGCGCGTCCAGATATTACATATATTGTTAAATGTCGCGCAGCTATTTAAGTAATATAGAATTGGATCATTAGAAAGCAGCCAATAAAGTCATGAGGTATCTTCAAAGAACAAAATATTACATGCTTACATATCAGAAGTCAAATCAACTTGACATCACTGGGTATTCTGATTCCAATTTTGGTGGATGTCAAGCTATATCTACCTACTTGTCGAAGGAGTTATTTCTTGAAAGAGTGCTAAGCAGACACTCATAGCTTCTTCCACCATGGCAGTTGAATTCGTAGCATTTTATGATGCATACAATCAGGGGATATGGTTGCAGAATTTTGTCATAGGGTTGTGCATTGTTGACAATATTGAAAGATCACTTAAGTTATTATGTGACAATCAATCCGCAGTATCATATTCAAATAACAATATGAGCTCAAAGAGATCAAGTTCTTTGTTGTGAGAAAGACTTTAGAGTGATAAAGTTTCGGTAAAGTCTCTATAAAGCATATTGGGACAAACTTGATGGTTGCAAATCCGCTTACTAAACGTTTACCGCCTATGGTCTTTTATGAGCATGTTGCTCATATAGGTGTTGTATCATTTGATGATATACAACTTTAGTAGGAGTTTCTTTTATTGCAGTATTTGGTTTATAATTCACTCTTTCACTCTATTTTGGTAATCTCATAAGGTTGAACCAGTTGAAAATAAGCATGTTCAGATCAAATTACATGTAATTTTCGTGCTACACATCCACACTTAATCTAAGTCATTTAATTATGTTGATGTATGTGACAATGGATGGGTTTAGTTATGATAAATGTAACGAAAATTACCTTGATCCTATATTAACATTAATTAATGGACAAGATTATTATTTTAGAATTATAGCATATGTTATTTTGGAGCTCATAAGGTTATATACAATTATTTTTGTGTATATATATAGTCCAAGTGGGAGATTGTTGGATGTTGGACATAAATATGTACATGAATCTAGAATTGTATAATATGCTGTTATTTAAGGTTGACCTAAATTCAATTGATCTATTAGAATTAAGTATTTATGGTCCATAAATAAAGATGTGGAATTCAATGTGAATACTATAAATAAAGGTGTGAAGTCAATGTGAATACCATTAATAAAGGTGTGAAATTCAATGTGTAGATATCATTTCATAATTACTCTTTTATGACGGGACAAATTGAAATTATAAAACTAAGGCTATAAATAAGGAGGTAATGGTCCTTAAATTCATAAGTAGTTTTTGTTGTGGTATCCCAATGTCCAGTAACTTTGGTTTTAAAAACTAGCATTGAATTTGGAAGATCAAAACCTAAGGAGGTAAAGAATTATTTTACTTTTATGGATTCAGGTAGGCTTCCACTATTCAATTTGATTTACTTGATTTGATATGAAAAATAATAAAGTTTTGTTTTTAAGTTTAAGATATAAAGTTCTAACAACTTTAGCTATAATTGATGACCTTGTTGATTTAGATGAAGAGAAGAATATGGAGGATGTTCTAATCCAGGAAGAGATACCTTTGGGTACACAATTTCTACCGAATCTGGATGATGATCTTTTATCTCATCTTGCTCGGCTGCACACTAGGTTGGAATCTATGGATGCATGGCTTACGAATCATGGTAAGAAACTAGGAGCATTATGTAACTCGAATGAGTACTTCGGATGATCAGTTGGCTAGGATGGAAAGGAACCCAAAGTGACTGATCCGAGATATCCAAGATACTTATATGTTTCCTTTGGATCGATATCAGTTCAGCTACAATCCTGATGGAACTCCTCAACATGATTAGTTTACTTTGATTTGCTTGTTTTACTTTTTTTCTCTCATCTACTATAGTGTCTTTTGGAGATGACAAAGGGGAGAAAGGTGCATATTCCGATGAATATTACTTTTTGTAGCAGATGTGAGTTCCTATGTAGGGGAGTGCTCTTTTGATTTATGCCATCTCTTGAGACTTAGGGTTTGTACCTTGTTTATATGGATGAAAATACTAACCTCGCATGTTCTTAAGGTTATATAACGATTAAGTGCACAAAGCATAGCATGACATTTGCATGGTATGACTGATTTTCTTCGTCTTTAAGTGCACTTAGGTATTGGCTTTGTCCAAGTGTTGAGGATATAATTGAAGTAGGAGGAGCTAAAGCTTGAAGATTGAGATTTCTCTTGCTTCATGAGGACTGGCTAAAAATTATGACAAAAAGCCTACATATGAAAAATCGCTTATTACCAAAAGGGGGAAGCATTGTAAATTCTTGAACTTGTCGATTTTGGATTTTGATGAAGAAATATAATTCATGTGGAGGACATGAAGTTTGGTTTCAGGAGGGTTTTGAAAAAATTAGAGCAAAAGAATCAAGATTAAATCAAGCTAGATCAATTCAAATTATTTTAGCAATTTAGATTGGATTTTGAAGTCTTGGATTTGGATTTGATCTTCCGACTTGGACTTAGTCTTGAAGATTTGACTGTTTGTTTTCAACGTTGAGGTTGGTGTGAACCTTGGGACTTCACCAAAGGAGCTTGACAGGGATAAATGGTTCAACCACTTCATTTAAGACTTCTTGGGAGTTTGGTGAAGTTCATTCAATGAATGGAGCTTAGTTTGAATTTGAATCTTTGAGGACTTTGGAAGATTGGTTACTTATAAAAGGTGAAAGCTTGATGGTGGAAGAGTTTAAAATTTTAACCCATTAAAGATTTCAAAGTGTTCAAGAGCTTAAATGTTTAAAGCCAAAATAGGAAGACTTCAGACTTCAGAGTATGCTTCATAAACTATCAACCTCGACATCAAGAGATTGGGGATAAATTGGTGTAATATTTGTAATGTCTTGAGTAACATCTTTGGAACCAGGTCGTTTTGATCTTGAACAAGATTGTTGTAAACCAATCATGATGTGATTAGTCTAGGGTTGGGAGTGCTTGTACTATTGGCTGTGGTTGTGCTCCCTACAATGAGTGATGCTAGTGTCTTTGGTTGTGAAGAATTAGTGTGCGTGCCAAATTCCTTAGGACTCGGGTGTGAGTTGGTATACAAGTCTAGTGTTTGCTTGTTGTTTTGGGCTCAGGTGGAGCTTGTAGAAGGGATGTGGTGTTGCTTGTATTGTACGACTATTTGGCCATAGTGAAGCATAAAAGACCAACCCAACTAAAGGACTTAGTGGAATAGAGGAGAGGAGTAAGAGTTCCAAACCTATGTAAAACTTGGTGTTTGTTATCTCTTGTCTTTACTCTATTTATTTACATCATTGTTTCAGCTAAGTACAAATCTTAACTTGTGGTGTTGCATGTTGTTCGAATAATTTTAATAGCTTGCAAGTGTACACGGTCGAAACAAGTAATATAATGATAAATTCAAGTATCGTCCCACAAGGAGATGAATTTCCTATAATTAATTAAAGAGAATAAAATGAAGGACAAAACAAAGACAACCAACTTAACTAAATCT